>PDNC01000075.1:0-138267 GCA_002572885.1 Blastomyces parvus
ATTACTTACTTACTGATTTTCATTCTCAGACTCTGCTAAGCTTGAAGATTGAGAGATTGATATAGCTACTACTGTTCAACAGACTGTTACTTAAGAGTTTTGAGTGATTAGAATATGAGAGTAGATTCAACAGTGTGAAGAACTAATAGAAACTATATCTGAAAAGAATAAGAAAAAACTATCAGTGTTATATTGTAGTTAGATCAGAGTATATCAGAGCTAATCACTGAAGAGAGAAAGAGAAAAGATTTTTCTCATCTTCTTCAGCAGAGATATATATATATATGTAATGTAGAGTACTCAGATGACTAAGTTTCTGTGATTTCTATGCTATATTATAGATTCTTCAATGTTCTGACATTACACTCTTTCAGATTTTCTAAATATATACTGTATAGTCTATCTAGATAATATTTTTATATACTTAAACTTTTTGAAAGAGTATAAAATTTATATAAAATAAAATAAATATTAGAATAATTGAAATATATAAATCTATACATTAAATATATTAAGTGTGAATTTGAAAAAAAATAATTTTTTTTTAGATTTATAGTCAGCTCAAATAGTATAGAAATGAAATCAGAAAAAATAGCTATTATATTTAAATAATTAGAACTTAAATTAATTAAAGAAATACAGTTTTTTTTAAACTTTATAAACTTTTATTAATATTTTATCTCAGTCTATTCTAAAATAATAGCTTCACTTTTTAATCTTATAAAAAATTAAGAAAAAAGAGAAATAATTATAATAATCACTTTTTATATAATTAGAAACTGTTTAATATGTATTTCAGAAGTTTAAAAAATATTTTATATATATTTCTATACTGACTTATTTTAATTTAATAAAATATTATTTAAATATTTCTAAATCTTGTATAATAATAATTATTATATTAATATTTAATAAAAGTAAAAACTTTATTATTTAATTTTAAATATACTCAGTATAAATAAAAATAATTAAATTTTTTATAGTATTTTATTTTTTCTATTCTGAATACTATAAATCACTGATAGAAGAAAATAATTTAATTAAATACTATAATATTTAATAGTTATATACTGATTTTTTTATATTATCTGATAAAAACTGTAATAAATATTTCTTTTACATTAAAATAATTATAAAAAGTAATTATTTTTTTTTAAATTAGTATAGTATTTTTTTTAATTTTTTTAAATTTCAGAAAGTATAATTGTGTACTTTTTAGTAAAAAATTAAAAATAATAAATATAATAAATATAATAGATATTTAAAATCTGACTAAAATCTTATTTTATATTATTAATAGTGATAATTTTTGTTAATCTAATCACTGATTAATAATTAGTGATGAAAATATTATTATTCATTTTATATAATTGATATTTAAAATAAATACTCAGATTAATTAACTTACTATTAATTAAAATTGAGTGATAGAAAAATTTAAATATAATTAATTAATTTTAAAATATTTATCAGATCTATTAAATAAATATAATTTTTTTTTAAATAGTATTTAAAAATTATTAAATAGAAAATAGTTAGTTAACTTCAGAATATTTATTAAATTTATTAAATTTATTATATAAATATAAAAAACTTTAAATAATATCTACAGAATTAATAAAATAAATATAATTATATAATTAATTTCAGAATAACTAAAAAAAATATAAAATAATACTGAGTGATTACAGTAAATATAATAAGTAAATTTCAAAATATTTAAAATAATTATAAAATAATATTAAGTATAATTATTAAATATAAAAATCTTGAGATTTTTAGTAAGATATACTACTAATATAAATTATTTATATAAATTATTTAGTAGTAATTAAAATGTCTGATTTTTCTATAATAAAATAAGTGAATACTTTACTATATATATATACTTATTTATTTATTATAATTACTTTCTATATAATAAAAGTAATTTATAGAAAAAGCAGATATTTATAAGAAAAAAATAAAAAATTAAAATATAAAATATTTTAAAATAAAAGAATAGAGAGTGAATTATTATATTATTTTTCTCTTTTCTTTTTAATTAATTATTTAATATATTACTATTTAATATTTTAATTTAAAAGTTATTTTTTTTCTATTACTGTTTTTTTAAATAAATTTTAATTTTATATACTGAGTTAGTATTCTAGAGAAAGAGAAAATATATAATAAAAATTTCACTCAGCTTAATTTTTTATTAAAATATTATTTATATATATTTATCTTATTACTATTTATCTTATAAATATAATAAGTTTAATATCTATATTTAGTATAATATATATATACAGCTACAAAATTGTATAGATTTTTATTCTTTAATTAAATATATATTATTTTAATTCAATACAATAGTTATATTTATTTATTAATTATATTATTATTATTATTATTATTATTTTTCTTTATTTATCTAATATAAAATAGAATATTCAACTTAAAAACTTTTTTATTATTTTATTATATAAATTTTTATGTAATTTTTCTACTTTTATTTATATATTATTTAAAGTGTATAATTTATTATTTCTCTTCAGTATTTTTATTACAGTATAGTTTTAATAGTTAAAAAACTTACTATTTAAACTATAATAATTAAGCTTATTTATATAATTACTAAGTAGTAACTGTTTCAGTTCTGTTATATTATAAGTAATTAGTTTGTAGAGTTATTTTAACAATTTCAATATTAAATATTTAAGCTATAATATCTTTTAAATATTTGTTATTTCAGTTGTCCAACTTCTACCAATTTTCTGAATCTCATGAATGAACTGATTATTCACTGTTCTGAAATGCTCTGTAAGCATAGTAGTTCTTCCTACGGGGTTCATATTGTCAGCCTGGAAGAAGGGATTTTGCAATAGCTTAATATATGCAGTTTGCAATGCTCGGAATGCCTATTCGACAATGTTAGCGTAACAAGTCTCTAAGGATGTACAGAATATGACTTGCCGGTTTCAAGTCAGAATCACGGAGACCGATGAGAGGTGCCGTCTTCTTTTTGTCGACGCTAGATGTGACTTTCCCATCCATGTCGACGATAATCAAAAATTTGACATCGGTATTCGTTAGCCACCCATACGCAGCAAACCTCTCGTCGAACGCATGCAATAGGCCCAGATCCTGATCCACCGACGTGTGTTTCCGGCGTATTTCAAACAGATCAAGACATGAGTTTAGGAGAAGCGAAAGCTCGAGCCGAGAGTCCTCGTGAGGTGGAAATATTGAGATATGGAGAGGGTTGTCCTGCGTTGTTGAAATGTATTAGCTTCGATGTGTTCTCACGTGTAAGCTGAAGTACAACCTGGGTCTTATCTTACGAGCTTTCCAATTATGCCGATACAAGCGATTGAAGGGGAGCCCATACTTTTCTCTCGTGCTGAAGAGTTGGAAAAGGGTTTCATCATTGATAACCTCCCAACAAGCCGTGCTGGTTCAGCTCTTGACCGCCGTACGTCATATCGAAGAGGCGGCTGATGGCCGGGGAAGGACCGAGTCATGTGATCAGCCGCGTAAGTTACCAGGCACAGTACGCAGTAATGTAATGTTACCGTATGTTATGAAAGAGTAACATATTTCCAGGATTTTGGACCGCAGCTTCAACACTCCCGTCCATCTCCCACCTCCGATGGTCAACGACAACCGGCTCAAACTCTCGCGACCTTCATTCATAGGGCAAATAATTCCCTAATGCTCTCCCTAAGGCAGGCTTCAATGCGGGTGGCGCCGTATGGTAAGAGCTCTAACCCTGGACAGGCCCTGGAAATGATGCTAATTTTCATCCGCGCGAAGTTGCCTCTCCGATCCCGCTACCGCTTTTGCAGCGGTCCATATCCCCCGGCGCTCTACTCTCAATCCGCAACGCCTCTACAGCAGTCGAGAAACATGATTATCGGATTCTGCCATCTGGCAAGCCGCGAATAGAAGTGCCTTTGCCCAGCCAGGAAAAGAAGGCTGGGGCTATGCAATTTGCGCTGTATGGTTCCCAGATTACTCGGATGTCACTCCCTGGCTTTGTTCAAGAGATGGACTAATCGCCATACCAACAGGACAACACTTGATCAAGTCACAAACTGGGCAAGACAGAGCTCCTTATGGCCCATGACATTTGGGTTAGCTTGCTGTGCCGTGGAGATGATGCATTTGTCGACTCCCCGCTACGACCAGGACCGCCTGGGTATTATTTTTAGAGCGTCTCCGCGACAATCGGATGTGATGATCGTTGCCGGAACGTTGACCAACAAAATGGCACCCGCACTAAGACAGGTTTATGACCAAATGCCCGATCCTCGATGGGTTATCAGCATGGGAAGCTGTGCCAACGGCGGTGGCTACTACCATTACAGCTACTCGGTCACAAGAGGCTGTGATAGGATAGTACCAGTAGACATCTATGTGCCCGGATGTGAGTGATATCTCTTATGATTTTAGCTGGCAACAACGCTCGCTAACCGTATTTCTGCCAGGCCCTCCAACTTCAGAAGCCCTTATGTATGGTATTTTCCAGCTGCAGAAGAAGATGCGGCACACTAGGATTACTCGGATGTGGTACCGAAAGTAAATAGCATACTTCGCCAATATCCAAAGAATAAGACAAAGGAGCCAGGCCTCTCTATCTTGGTTGTTTATTTCGTTTAAATTCCAACCTGTGAAGTGGGAACGGCATTGTAAATAAGGGCAGGTGTGTAATAAGCTATATTTATTAGTTTACCAAAAATAATAAACCTTTCAGTGTGTGATCCAATGCAAACAAGCCAATATAAACTTTTTTGAAGTATTGTTTAACCAGGCCGATGTAGATAGACTGTCAATGAGAATGCCCGTCCTATCTACGGCTGAGCATGGTGAGCAGATAATAGCAATGAGATCATGGCCAGCGAGCAATTCAGTCTACAGCACAACGAACCTACCTCCTTTTCTGGGATCTGGGCAAAATTTGGGTACACGACTTTCTGAACTTGATGGCTTGTTATTGTTACTCAAGGTCATTTATGCAACAAATCGAGGGAATAATGGCTTGAGGAGTCTAGCTGTGCCTGGATCGCTGATATGGAGATAGAAGTATTCTTCTCTCCCCGCCTTCTTTTTCCTTTTTCATTTTTCCCCATTATTTTTCTAAAATTCGATGTAAATTTTTACTTTTATTGTGATTGGAATTGGGAAGGGCAGTATGAAGTGTGTGGGTGTTTTTCTGTTTTTGCGTAAACAAAGGCCAGAAATTTTTGGTGGGCGTTTCTCGTCGCAATCGAGATGCGCGGGTGTCTCCCATCCCATGTGTCCAACCGGCCTTCGTTTGGGGATATCTCCTCGCTCCCCCGCCTCTGGCTCAATCATAATAATAATATAGAGAACTGTCCAGTACCACGTCCCGTCCACGAGGCGCCCGTTCTCAGGGGCAGTTTTTAGCACCAAGCGGCGACTAAGCCCGGCCGGGCATTGGCGTTGGTTTTCCACGCTGCCAAATAAGTGCTAGCTCTGTCGATTGGCCGCTGTTACATCTCCCAGCCTGTCACCCAGACATCGATCGTAATATTAATCCTCTATCAGAGAACGTTCGTTTCGTCAGCCCGCAACAACCCATCGGCCGCCCGCCATTGACCAGACTTTCTGAAAGGCCTAGCTTTGACGTCGTCTTCCCACCCACCCCACTCAACGATGATTTCCTGTCCTGCCAAATAATGAGCCGTCGAGCCATTGTTCCCCATGAGAATTCTCAGCTGCCACCGAACAGCGCTTCGATCAAACCTAGCCATCGTGTCCTTTGAATTACACACCGCTTGCCACTGTCCAGCCATTGCAGCATACCCGTCGAATATTTCCTTTTTCGCCCTGTGATTCGACATTAACTGGTCCCGTCGATTACCTACCTGCGATTGGATATCTACCACAATACCCTCTGACTCCCTCCAGTGCGCTTCGCAACAAGAGTCGTTGAAGAGGACGACTGGCCTCCTCACGCGGCCCAAAAGGAGTTGTGCACAAGGTGGACCGGCTTAATGCTCCTTCAGACGAGGTTGATGTTGTTTTGCGGGCTAATGCTGCTGGGCTCAACTCTGCGACAAACCTCTTATACTCTTATCCCGTCTTTGGTACCCCACCTGGTGGCCCTGACCTAGATCGGGGGTTCTTGGCTCAATGAATAGAGAAACAGTGCAAGACCGGGAAATTCGGGGACTGTCCCAAAAAACAATGCTCTCCAAGGCTTTGCAGAAGGCCAACGCGGCTGTCCTCCTCGATAATGCTACAAACTACGAGGGAGCCATTGCTGCTTATAATGATGCTTGCCAGCTCTTGCAGCATGTGATGCATCACAGTGGTGGTCATGATGAGAAGCAGAAGTTAGAGGAGATTGTACGTGGCCCCTCGATGTCCATTTTATATTAATGGTTATTGTTATTCTCCTTTGTATTTGCCTAAGCGTCCATATATACGGGTTCGGTTACTAACATAAGGGGGTCACCTAGCGGAATACGTATACTAGTCGGATAGCCGAGCTCCAAAGGCTGGGTCTATCTTCTCAGCGCGCCGACGGGAAGGCTTTACCTGACCCCCCACAAGGCGCGGAATCACCATCTGACGTTGTTTTCCCATCGTATCCAACGGCTGAGATAGAGTATCAGGATACGCCCGCGCCAGCAGGCCCAAGCCTCGTCACCAAGGACGGCCCCTATTCCGGTAGCCCCCGGGAGCAGCGCAGTTTGGCACCTTCACAGATACCTCCAAGACGCCAGTCCCTACTACCATCTGTATTTGATGAGGATGTTAGACTTGTGAATTCAGTCTCAAATTCTGGACCGTCACATGAGCGTTCACACTCCAAGTCCTTTAGAGCAGCCGCTCATATTAAACCGAAAGTTGTCAGCGAGACCTTGAAACAGGCACGGTGGGATCCAACAGCGATACGAAGGAGCCCTTCCTCACCAATGACGTATTCCCCACCACAGGATCTCACCAAACAAGCATCGATTCAATCGCAAACTTCTAACCCTCTTCCGCCCCTGCCGAATCAACATTCCCGTGACGCAAGCAACGAATCGACCTCCTGGCTTGACACTATTGATGAGTCTGGTGCGTCATCAAGTTCCTCAATCCGATCGAGATCATCCTTGCTCTACATCCGACCTAAACACGGCCGCAATGCTAGCGAGGGTACTGAAGCACAATTTGACGCTGCTCTGGACGCCGCTGTGGAAGCAGCCTATGATGAAGGGTTTGAGCCAGCACGCGGGACAGATAGCATTATCCCTGATGATATTATATCTAATGCAAGAAGGAATGTTGAGTTAGCAAAACAGAAAGTTCGGGAGGCTCAGATAGAATCCGAAGCCGCGTTAGCCAGAAATAAAGACAAGCACATGTTGAATGGCGATGATGTGCTGTTGAACTTTGGGGCAGTTACCAGAGGATATGATGAAGATGTAGAAGACGAGGAGGAAGAGCGCATTTTGGAGGAGATGATGGCCGACTTTGAGTTTGATTTACAATCAAAGTCTGCTCTTCCGCGGCAGTCCGACTCAAGTGGATTTTCGGGTAGGACTTGGGGAAGCTCTGTTGGATCAAACCTAACCACCGCTGGAAATTCACTTTCCACCCTTGCCGAAGGTGTTGAATTCCAGTCATTGGATGCGAGAGTGAAGTCGACCTCATCGCCTCCCCATCCGCCCCCTATTTCTGCGTTACCACCTCCACCGGTATCGTCGCCAATGCCTCCATCAATGCCATCAATACCTCCCTTACCGCCATCTATCCCATCCATACCTTCAGTTTCCAGCTCAGCCCAGGTCACATCAACCAAACCAACAAGTTTGAATGGTAGACGAGTGAACGGCCTGAAGCCGAAGGAGTTATCTATTGAAACGAAAGGGTCACGGGCGGACCCTGTTTCTACGGCGGCTCCCCACATATCCTCATCTGGCCCAAAAACTGAGGTTCAAGCTGGTGTACAAATATCAGGTTCTCACGATGCGACTTCCGAGACCAAACCGGGTACACCAAGTAACCTCATACATACCATTACCACAGCCTCAGAGCCCGTGGAATCTGTTCATACCGACCCACTCACCATTAAATCACAGCCCCAGGAGGTAGATGACTCCGACTCTCTACCATCCCCATCACATATCGTAGCGAAAGTTCCATCAGCACCTGAAAATCTTAGAAAGAACATATCTTCCTCGAGTCTCAGGGCAATGAAAGCTAGAGGCATGTCTGTGTCAACACCAGATATCGTTTCACAGACACCCGGAACGCCGTCTAGTGCCACTTTCGCAAATCTAGAAGCGAGGAAAGGGAGCAGTCCTTCGCTCCCGTCTTCACTCACCCCTACCACTACTGCATTTGCTACCCCCGGTCTTCATGCAGGAGGACCCTATATTTACGATAGCCATATTCACTCACTTACAAACCTGGGTTCCCCTAACACATCCGTGTCGAATGCTCCTCTACCTCTGGAACCATGTCCGCAGTCGTTTCTCCTTCGACCATTCTGGTTAATGAGGTGCTTGTATCAGACCATTGCCCACCCACGTGGTGGGTACCTTACATCTAAACTCTTTGTTCCAAGGGATGTGTGGCGCGTTCAGAACGTGAAATTAAAGGCCGTGGAAGAGAAAATATCAAGTTGCGATCTTTTAACGGCTGCCCTGTTGAAGCTCGCCCAGGCGGACAGCTATGATGCTGAAGCGGTACTCGAAGAAATGCAGTCATTGGAAAATGTCCTTGATCAAGTCCAGAATATATGGTCAAAAAAGCTCGGTAATGACGTTGGTGTCCAAGGGTCAATGCCTCTTTTTAAATCATCCGGAGAAGAAACCTCCACAGTTCATGACAATGCGGCAGCAAAGCCTTCGAGTGGTTCAAGCAAGTCGTACTTAGCGTCCTGGCGAAAATTAAGATCGAAAAGCTCTGGAACCGGCGCGCCCGCCCAACCAGTTGCTGCACCGAGGGATGGAAGCAGGGATGCACTGACGATGAATTCGTTACCGATGACGGATAGCCTTGAGTTTCGTACACCAAAAAGAGATGTAACTCAGTTACAGTGTACAGGTCCCAATGCGAGTTACATGAGTGCGCTGGCGAGGCTTTTCGATGCTGCTCAGATCCTTGGTAAGCCATCTGTTTGCCGATAACCTTTGCATAATCACCTCGTCTTTCTCTCTCCGCCTCCAGTAAGAGTCTATGAACGTTAACAGTTAATTTAGATCAAATTGCTCGACAAGTCGAGGACCCTGGGTTGAAGCATTCATCCCAGACGCTTGTTGGGCTTGAGCTTAGCGCTCGACATGCCTCTGAGTTTTTTGGATTTTACGTTTGTCGATTCGCACTCAATGATATAGGTTTGATGATTGATAAGTTTATTAAACGAGGAAGTGAATGGGTTGTGGTGTAATTATAGATCGGTGTCATAAATTCCCCTTGATCGGGTTTACATACAGGTCTGCAGATGCTTCAAATTTCCTACTGGTCATGTCATATTCCCATCAATGTTACTAGGCCACGCTTGTTTTTATCTGGGTTTGCTGTTTTTAAACGAGGAGATAACCTCGTTTTTAGTGGCGTTTTGGTACTCTCATGTAAAATGCCCTTTCTTACAAGTTATCATGATATTGGCGTTTGTTATCCATAATTATATAAAGGGAGAAATCTGTTTGCCCCGCTTTCTTCCACTTCGCCCCCGACAATGATTAGTAAATTATTATGTAACCCAAAGTGGCAAAAAATCCCATCTCCGCTTGTCTTATCAATCAGCTTCAATCCATCATCCTGCATCTTCCCTTATTCCGCCTTCGACGCCGACTGAAATATTTGCAGATTCAACGAGTTGCAAATCCCGATTTTACCTTTCAAAACCGCAGCATCGAGGTCACATACTTGTCGGATTTCCTATCGACATATTTCAATCACAATGTTCAGACGAGTGCTCACTCTTGTCCCGCGGGCGTCCGCTCTGTCAACGGCCGTCCGACCGTCAGTTTCCCGCTTAAATAGTCATAATCTCGCCCGAATTGCCGTCCCATCCGCGCGAAGCTATCATGAAAAAGATATGTTTGATCTTCTTCCTTTCTTTGTCGTTTATACTTGGCTCTTTTAAAGTTGGAGCCTAATTACATGATCGTCGTACTGACCTTTTCCTGCACTGCTAGATCATTATAGCAATCCACGGAATGTCGGCTCGATGCCAAAGGCAGATCTGGATGTCGGTACAGGGCTTGTTGGCGCACCAGCTTGTGGAGATGTTATGAAGTTGCAGATTCGTGTCGATAAGGATAGCAATACTATCAGCGATGTTAAATTTAAGACGTTTGGATGCGGCAGTGCTATCGCCAGCTCCAGCTACCTCACCGAGCTGGTTAGGGGGATGACGTTGGAGGAAGCTGGAAAGATCCGGAATACTGAGATTGCAAAGGAGTTATGTTTGCCGCCCGTAAAACGTAAGTCACGAATGTTTTATCTATGTTGGAGCTGATCCAGTGAGCTAATCTTTTGTTGCTAATGCAGTTCATTGCTCCATGCTTGCTGAAGATGCAATTAAATCCGCCATCTCAAATTATTATACTAAGAATCCGAATGCCCGTTCTACCGACCTATCTGGAACAGCCGCCTCTATCCCTAACGTTGAGGCTCAAAAGGAGTCGTCTGAATCGACAGCAGCATAAAACATGGCCACCAGCTAGATAACTTGATGATGATGATGAAGATGTCACTTTGTTTGTCATTCTGTTAAAAATGCACAGGCGGATGAACGAAGTAGTCAGCTTTTTTGAATTCCATCAGGCTGATCCTTTTCGTTGTTTTATTTCCCTTTTCGCATTCTATATGCTTCTTGTTTGATATTCTGATCCTAGGATCACGTTTTGTGCTTTGTTACCCTTCGAAAGTGGTCAAAAATTGTACCTTTTGAAAGTTCTTGCTTTTCCATTATTGTATTACATAAACTGTCATTTAACCTGATATCCGCTTCTGTTAGAAAGTCGTCCGTTGGACAAATTACTATCCTGCCTAACGGTACCAATCTTTTTTCTTTTCTTTGCTTTAGGGTTTGGGTAGTCCTATGGTCCTAATAACGCGATGGGAAGAATACCACATTTACCCTCCAGGAGAGTGGTTACTGAAGCGTCGTAGAGAACTGTCTTGAGCATTTACGAAAGCGATAATTTTGCCGCCTATGAGGACCCACACGCAGACCAGTGCTGATTCTCATACGCATCTAATCCAGCACAGGACCAATATCATGACTTGTTCATTCATCGATATCGTTAAGTACATAATCTATTGTTGTCGCCAGCCAAGCGTTGCGAATGTCATTGGTCCATTCCTATTCAAAGTCCCCCATCACATCTTCGTCGATCTCGCCATTGGAAATCCCTGCCGTGGATCTATCCCTACTGTTGACGTCTGAAGGTCTCGGTGCTTTCCGCAAGCTCTCTATATACTCACGGCCCAATTCCAATTTGATATCGGTTCCATGCACGTGCTTTAGAAGCGTTTCTAGTCGGTTTCTTTGTGTTGCTAAATCAGTGCTAAATTTTACTTCTGACAGATGACCCGAGTTAGCAGTTGATGATGTAAAACGAAGCACGGTGGGCGTTGAAGAGTCCGAAGCGTGTATCAACGATGCCCGTAGCTGTCCTGCAGTAATCAAGTCGGCTATGGAGATATCAGTGATTTGGGTGTCGGGCCCTAAATATGAAGTTATATCTGGTATTGACAATGCGGCAAAGGTTTTCTCGAGTTTCACGATAGAAAATCGCTGATATGCGACCAGTACTTGTGAGACTAAACCAATGTTGTTATCCTAGTAAGGGGAACCCAAAAACCGATGAGGCATCCAGTTAGAAATCTATCGTGCTTCATATATTTCCAGTGCGGGTAGCAAATTATCACCTACATTGAGCCAAAAAACCTCCCCAGCGGCAATCTCTGCCAGCAATCTTGACACGTTTCCAGATTTAAAGATATCAGCAAGAGCTTCGTAGGGTTTCGCTAGTGACCTATATGCCTTTGCTGTAAAAGGTGTCACTGTTTTTGGCATAGGTAGAGGCTATGGTTAGGCCGAATAATTAGCAGATCGAACATCAAAAATTTATTTGTTCAGTTATTTACCTTTCCCTTTTGTATAAGAGACAATAAAACCCATTTTTTGTAAGCTTCTACCATGATAATGCTCACTGAGTTTGTTGTGGGTGCAGAAATAACGATTTCGAGGAAATGGATGGCATCATCCCATTTCTTGAGTCCCATGTAGACCATGGCGCCGTAGAGGAAGTACTCTAGATATGACCTGTGGTTTATTTTCCCGGGTAACCCAGATGCAGCTGTGATAAAGGACATGCTCGATTCATGTTGCTGACACGGAAGAAGTTGTGACCTTTTAATGAACTGTTTATCAGATGTTGTTGGGAAATGGCAAATGGGCTTGTCGAGGATATCCAACGCATTTAGATAAGACCTTGTCTGAAGACACAGCCGTACGAATGTTGTATGCGATGATGTGAATGTTGAAGACGAAGGATCGAGGCGAAGTATGGCGTTTTTTAAAGGATGCAGAGCTAGCAACGGCTTCAAGATATTAACAGGTTTAAACTCTATAAAAAGTAGGAGTAGGGGATCTCACTCGTGACGCGATTTCCGCCGATTTCACCACCATATCGATAAGACTTCTCCATTCTTGGCCGGCATATCTTACTTGGATAGGGTCAAACTCTTTTAAGAGTGCTACTGACTTTAACCAGATTTCGCCTCCTGGCAGCCAGGCGGCTGGGAATGATTCTTTCGAATTCTCGTGTGACACTTGATAATATGATAGTAAGACGAAGAGGTAGGCCAGAGTTTGGCGTCCCGGATCCAGCAGCTGTCAACAATAATTCATTAGCTAGATAGTTAGACTTATTTCGTTAAGCTATTCAATCCTGCAGCCAGAGAAGGGAGAGACCAAACCTCCAACAAACTTCCTCTCCCAGGTATGTCTGCAACTAATTTATGCGCAGGTATGCGCTTCAGATCTGAATATAAAGTGCGTATCTCTTTGTCATACTCCACGTCGGATATTTTAGATAAATTAGGTGGAGACAAAGGTGGGAAGGAGAGCAAACGCGACAATATTTCCGCCATAGCGAAAGGCGATGCCGAAGATAAGAGGTTGGAAGAAAGTGCTTCAGAATACGGACATGCTCGTGCTCCTGTATAAAGATTTCATAACTGATTAGTTAATCGACTCCATGAGAAATATGGTAATATTGAGGAGCAATCTGGAAACAGGGAAGAGCTTTACCACTGACTACCTATTAAAAACACGCCCAAGCTCAAACAATGCGGGGAGGGGGTTCTTTGCGAATCGCTTTGGTCAGCGGCCTCGACGTCAGATCGTTAGGAATCGCCGGCCGTGGTGATTGTGAGAGGCAGAGCTATGTTTCCCGTTAGCTGAGGTCACTCCTATCTTGATGTCCGTTGGCATTGAGTGGGTAAACAAAATAGAAGGGCTAAAACGGTGCTCCCTGGGCTAGGCCACGAAGACTCCCACCACATCTGGCTGAGATAGCTGAGTTTAAACGACAACTTGCTTACTTTTGCTGTAAAGTCAAAGTCGGAGTTTTGACTTGCAGTTAAAATCCAATACGATATTGTTGCTGGGTTGGGTTGCGTGCTTCCTACGCCTGGATGTTGTTTGTTGGCGGTGTTATGGGGTATGTTGTCATGCGTTGACATAGTTAAATAGTTCCCAGGCTGCGAACAGCAGCCAGAGCACGTGGAGACAAGACTAAATATCCATCCATTTGCATTTCTCACTTTTTTCCTTCTTGCTTGTGCTTCTGCATTTGTTCTACGACACCCCTCTCTTTCTATGTCTTTCTTTCGATACGGCCTACCCGTTATAAAAGGAAGTCTTATGTCCTTCATTCCTCCTACTACTAAAAAGCCCTCAGAGTTGCGGATGTCTACCTCAACACCCACCAACAGACAGGATCACCTGTGTGTCTCAAGGATGGGCTTGAGCGGATATCATCCTCAAGAAACCAGAGAGGGCGCCGCCTACAAAACCTTTCCAAATCATGGAGATATGGGAAACCAAACATGTTGATGATTATCGCATGGATGAAGTTACGTTCTGACAAGTGCCCGCTTTAGGGGGCATATAAGGCATATGTTGATATGAGTGAGATAATGCCTGATCATACATCTTGCTTTTATAGATAGCTCATCCTGGAGGAATTTGAGGTATTGAAGAAGATTTTGGAGGATATGTTATCGAAAATTTTCTCTTCCAAAGTCTTTGGGAAATCGTGGCCTCGACACTTCCCTCTGAATGATATGGCCAGAGATTCTCAAAGGCTGCTTCAATCACTGCAGAGATGGCTCTATCCCTTTCTGAACCTCAAGCCTATAGTCAGAACCTCTATGCGCCGAGGAAGACTCATGGTCAACCTCCCGGCAAGCATACATTCCCAACCTACAGAGTTTGGCACGGCATTCCCTGTGAAATTTAGTGATGTCTTCCCAACGACGGGACTACTGGACCCCAGAATCTGGGATTTGGGATTATCCATTCCCTCCATCAACCGGCTTAGTGCCGAGACTGCCAGAATACCACATAGAACCACGAGCTGAGGAAGTCATTCTAGGGCTAAAATCAACCCATGCGGTGCAATGGAAGACTTAGTCAGAGTCGGCTAGTCCCTACATCGAGGGTATGTAGGGCAATTGCAAGTTCTAAGCCTTTTTCTCAGATCCTGTTTTAAGGTCTTCTGTCTCAACCCTGGTTGGGGGTGTCAATATACCTCCATAACTATTGTCACTAGAGTGGTACATGACTGGCGGAAGAAAGAGTTGATATTTTTTTGTCGGTGACCTCTACGGAGGGATACTTGAAGTCTCATGATGGTCCTCAGATCGGAGAGAGATCCGAAATACCATATGAAGGCCTGGGAGCCCGATTACTACCACTGTGAGAACAGTGTGAGTAATTATGATGTTATGTCTGCCTATGGAAAAGGTGCTTCCTATTTCACCCAGCGCACGGGTTTAAATGGTCGTCCTGATGGCTTGCAATGCTGAAAGATTTTAAGGATGTGGGGGGCGGGGGCGGGGGCTGGTCTCAAAGTTCTTTGAAATATTCTTCATTTTTAGACCTTTTGTTCACGGCCTTGATCTTTTTTTTATCGTTTAAATTGCCTTGAGATTATTTTCAGATCCCCGTTTTATTTTGTTGGCACGCTCGGAGTATTCCTTTCACACGTTCTATAACCTACATGTATGTCTGCTCATCAAATCCGACCGCTTAGTCTATTGGCAACATTATTTACTATTTGGGGCGCTCTTCAATAGATTCATAATATATTAAACTATTGCTTCCTGTATAATACGCTAATAACGATAATGACATTTAGTCTATTTCTTGCATGATCAGCATTTGCGTTTTTTGTCTATTCTAACATGGAAATGATTTCAAGAAAAGCACTATAGTTTTGAGTGACAGCATGATGCTGCTGACTCGGATTCATCACCAGTGTACAAAACACTCTTGTTCTTCTCTTGAGTCGAGGGAGCTACATCCAGGCCTGGATTGCTAGAAAAGAAGTTGACGGGTTTGAGCCCAACCAAGAGCTTTTCGCTCGGCATAACCGGCCAATCCTCGACGCGAGGGTTGTGGGTAGCTCCAAATGTGTGCCAGATGACGATATCCTGATCTCTCACTGATTGAGCCGCTTTTGACTCTTTTCGTTTGGCAATGGCAGAAGCGATGCCATCACCTCCAGTAGATTGCATGGTATATTGGCCCGCGGGGAAGTGGTCCCTGTCTTCATAGCGAGTTACCCAAACGGCATGCTTACCGAACTCTGAGCGCTTCGCATGGTACGACTCAGAATGGGCGATGAGCATTTGACTATAAGCAGGGAGAAGCTTGAATCCAACCGGCGTACCGGTTATAGGGTTGATCTTGCTTTCGTTTAGGAACTTGAAGGTCCGGTTCTTGGTGAAATCGAGGTCAAAGCCCCCTTCTTCCTCGATAGTTTGACTGGTGGTGGAATACCCTACACCGAATGGGTTGTGGACCGAAGGATCTCCCACAGGAAGGGCCTTTGACTCTTCAACGACCAGGGAATTGGAATAGCCGTCGATCGCTGGGTCGATGCGCAGGCTGAAGAGATGCTGGTGGTATGGTGCTAGGACCCCCGGTGCCACAGTGGTGCCGTAAGGAAATTTGGCCTTCGTGTCTATGTCGGCGGGAACGGTGGATAGGATACCAGTGGCACGAACTTCGTAGAAAATCGACGCATCTTGGTAAAAATGAAAAGCAAGGATGTACTCGTAGTTGCTCACTGTAATGATCGTTTGTAAAACGAGAATTCGGGAGCGAGCCACCACCGGAGTTTGAGTGCGGAAATTGGTATGTTTCCACAGGATACCGTCATCTTGTTCATGGCAACACACTACGTTTGGCATTTTCAAAGGCTGCCCAGAGGGTGTGTTATGGTAGCCGTCAAAATATTTGATGGTCCCTTTGAAAAGTGCATTTGGGTTAGCGTAGAGTCCAGTTTAATGGCAAGCACAGGACGAATTTAGCCTGTACTTACCTAGGCAGTCACAGCCAAGCTGTAGATTATTGGCGTTGATTCCTGCACCATCATTTCCGAGGTCAAATGCGGCCTTGCGAGGGTAAGGAGCCCGTGGATCACCGTAAGGTACAAACATCTCCGCGAGCGAGAGCCTGTAAAACAAGCTCCGGCCATCGTAGCGAATGTCATGTAGTGTTAATCCTTCCCGGTAGTTGAAGCCTACCCTAAAGCTCCATTTCTCCCACTCTACATGATTTCCACCAATACGGAATGATGGGCCCTCTGGCTGAACAACCTGGTAGGGTTTGGTAGTCGACCTTGGGCTTGGTCTCAAGTCAGGATGGTACTCTGTAGCTGCTGCCGGTCGAATTTTCCGGCGATCGAAGGGTTTCTGCTCATTATTGACTCTTCCGTGTGGTTTTGTTGGTAGGCGATAGACCTTGGTGACCTTAAGAGACTCCGAGACCTCTGCACATACATCGAGGGGGTATGCGTAGTAATTGGCATCTGGATTCTCTTCAAAACGGAGATAGAACCAACACTGAATGGTGTTTTAGCAGGAGAAGAGAGAGGAGAGTGTAGCTCAGCGCAGGTACATGAATAACAACATACCATGGTGACTCGCTGGGTCATGTCATTCATTCCGTCTGTGGCATAAGCCCAAGGCTCCACCACAACAGTTGATCCTGCAGGAAGATCAAGGGAGCGTATCTCGGCCTGCACTTCGTCATTGGCTAGACAAGCAGTCTCTACCGATTTCATATAGTCCGCATCGATATAGGAATGTTTCCCCTTGCGATGCTGCTTGTGGGAGACTATATCATTGTCGAGATCAACAAAGAGTTCGAAGAGCTCGTTGGTGTCATTGTGGCCTTTCACCACAACTTCAACACGTGCAGAACGAGTGGGAATTTCTCCTATGGTCTGCTTGCGATGTTCTTTCTCGAGATACTGTATCATCTGTTTTTTGGGCGGCTCCTGTAACGTAATGACCCGAAAATTGGGATCATGGCCGCCAAAGTGCGGACGAACGATTCGTCCAGCCTGCAAATAAATTCTGTTTTAGCAACGAGGTAGATAGCCACTATGAAAAGGAACATGGGATTAACGCACTCTGGAAATTTCCTCTGGGGTAAGAGGGTCAAGCGGATGGGGAGTGATGGCAGTCATTGTCGCAGATGAATAATAACAATATCTAGACGAGTTCGATTCTCCGAATGAAATATAAAAGATATTATATGAAAAGATCAGGAGGAGAATCTAAAACGAAAAGATGGAAGCTTTTATATATTTCCCTTTTTCTAACTGCTGAGAAAGAAGACAGGTTAGTTTCTACAACTCCGCACAGCAATCATCCCGAAAATAGGCGATTGCCAACAGAAATTCACAACAAAAATCGAAATGCAGCGCCACGGGCAGCATGTTTCGGGATAGACTTACCTCCAAAGGTTTAAGGTGGAAGAGGTGCCATGATGAAGTCTGTGGTCGTATCCTCGAGTTGTGTATATTTGGTCCCATAACTTGCTCAAGGGAAAATTTTCGAAGGGCGCCATGCCTTTGGAGGGCATCCCGGATCTCCTTTAAAGGCATGGCTCAACATTGACAACAAGTCTCGACCATCCTGCTCTCCGCCACTCGCAATGCGGAGATGTAAATCGCACCTCTAAAGGCAAAGGCCAAGAGGAGCGAGTGACACCCCACTTTTTCGCAGCGTAACGGGCGGGCAATCATCGATTCCGGATAGCTTTCGGGTTCCGCTCCCCACGAGCTGACCAGAACAATCCCAGGTTTCTCAAAACCATGTTGCCGGGGACGGTCAAAGCCTGGCCCTAGAGAACAATGACACTGAGCGGACGACATAAAAAGAAGCCGACGTTCTCTGAACCTCGCGCTGAACCTCTGTGAGGAAGAACATGTTGGCAGTTAGCGCGTCCTAGCGAAACCTTCCCTATCTATATTCTGCAAGAGATAAAGTCTCGTGAAGACATCATCATGTCTCACCAATTGCCCTTCCAAGTGAGTCAAGACACACTGAAGTTCTTCTTGCGATACGGATGAATATTAACAATTTTTGCAGTTAGACGATCGGTCCCTTTTCCACGAGAGCTCATTGCTCAATGGCAACTGGGTCCAATCAGGAGCTCGGGAAACTTTTGATGTCGAAGGTGAATAATTCACCCTGAGAACTATTTGCTCGGCGTACGAGCGATGAAGGTGTATGTTTTGCTGAGTGTTAATCAGATCCTGGGAGCAGACAAATCTTCGCTACATGCCCAGCCAACAAGGTTGAAGACGTGAACGAATATGTCACGACGTCGCACTCAGCGTTCCTCAAATATCGCCATGTCAACCCACGCCAACGTGCGAAAATGCTTCTAAAGTGGTACGATCTGATAACGAAAAGTCGTGAGGACATTGCACGACTAGTTGTGTACGAAACCGGCAAACCAATTACGGAGGCACGCGGAGAGGTTGATTATGCACTTGGCTTTGCCTGGTGGTTTGCTGGGGAGGCAGAGCGGATTCGAGGCTCCATCGCGATTCCATCTGTCTCTGAGCGCCGAACCTTCGTAGTCAAGCAGCCCATTGGAGTCAGTGTTGCTTTGGTACCGTGGAACTTCCCTGTCGCCATGATCATTCGTAAAGTTGCCGCTGCTCTGGCAGCTGGTTGCTCTATGATCGTCAAGCCATCTCCGGAGACTCCCCTCAGCGTCCTGGCCCTGGCAGACCTAGCTCTACGCGCTGGCTTTCCCGCTGGGGTTCTGAACGTCATCACGACTGACAACACCAACACGCCTTCGGTCAGTGAGGCTCTTTGCAAGCACCCTCTCGTACGCAAAGTAACTTTCACTGGAAGCACTGCTGTGGGCAGAATTGTGGCCCGCCATTGTTCTGATGGATTGAAAAAGGTAACACTTGAGCTTGGTGGTAATTGTCCCTTTATAGTCTTCAATGACGCGGACCTCGACCAAGCAGTAGCTGCCCTCATGATACTTAAATGGCGCACCGCTGGACAGGCTTGCACCCATGCAAACAGAGTCTATGTCCAGAGTGAGGTGTATGACAAGTTTGCGCAGAAGATCCTCAAGGAGACGCAGAAGCTTCGCGTTGGCCATGGTGCTGACTCCTCTACCACAATGGGCGCAATCACAACCCCCAGGGGTATCGAAAAGTTGGAGAGACACGTTGCTGATGCTGTCTCCAAAGGGGGTAAAGTGTTATGTGGTGGGAAACGCCCCAGTAACCTTGGTGGTTATTTCTTCGAGCCTACAATTATCTCAGAGATGACCTCCTCCATGTTGACGACTCATGAGGAAATTTTCGGCCCCCTCCTCGGACTCTATAAATTTGAAACAGAGGAAGAAGTTGTTCAAGCAGCAAATGATACATCCATGGGACTCGCATCCTATTTTTTCACCAGCGACGTCAGCCGTACTTGGCGGCTGCTCGAGAGCCTTGATGCTGGCATGATTGGCATGAATACAGGTTCGGCATCTCCTCTTTTTGCTATTTCTCGAGGCCACATCTGACATTCTATTTAGGTAACTCGTCCGCTGCGGAATCTCCGTTTGGAGGGATCAAGGAATCTGGCTACGGAAAAGAAGCAGGCAAAGACGTTGCCATTGAGGAGTATTTGATCCAGAAGACAGGAACTCTTACGGTTGGATCAGTCTCGAAGCTATGAGGGGTGGAATTTTCTAAGATGACGCCATGTTTACCCTGCAGGTACATGTATATAATTCTGGTTGGATTTGTGCGTCCTGCTTTCGCGCGGCACGTACTATTATTAATAGTAAAATTGTTTCCAGGCTTTAGATTTGTTGGCTGTGTTTATTTACTAGGAGGTACTACTATTGTGTTGCCACATTATTTTTAAAACAATGTCATTAAATTTGAAAGCCCTGTGAGAGATCAATGGTAGAGCGTAGTGACATCCTCTCGAGTTAGCAAAGCGTACACGGTGTGTTGGAGCTTATTGGGGCTAAGATATAAGATATGAATAAAGGCACAACCGAAGGAAAAATAGAAACTCAAAAGTTGCGCCATCCGATTTTCTTACTTTCTTTTGTTTTTTTTGCTGCCGATTGTTGGCTCTCATCTGTTGGCTGGCCCCAGTTGCCGTGGCCAATGTGGCCACTTGGGATAACTCGAAGTTCTTCTACCAGCCAACCTCGCCGGCCTCGAATTTCAACGAGCCTTTCGACTGGAGAGACGGCAGTCAAATCATATAGTAATATGGCACACCAGGTGCCCGCCAGTTCCGCCGAGAAATACTCGAGTCCACAAAACGGCATTCCGATGAAGCGGAGCCCTGTTCGGCATACCTTTGGAGGAATTTCCCCCGCCATCATGACGCACTGATCCACCTCGCAGCTTGGAGCTTGCTTCTTAGCGCATCTGGGAGACGATGCTCTGATTGCCCGCCATACTCGCC
Organism: Blastomyces parvus; assembly: GCA_002572885.1. Taxonomy (NCBI): domain Eukaryota; kingdom Fungi; phylum Ascomycota; class Eurotiomycetes; order Onygenales; family Ajellomycetaceae; genus Blastomyces; species Blastomyces parvus. The sequence continues at coordinate 20,995 of PDNC01000075.1, forward strand.
CCTGCGCGTTTTTGCAATGTTTCTTTCGCCATCTGTCCATTCGAGACCGCTTAAAGCATATTCTGATGAACGGGGTTGATCCGTAATTCTGATGTTTAGCTTACCCCGCAGGGCCAGACGGCTTTGGTGCGCGGGGCACAGCTGTGGAAACTGGACAGCATTGGTGTCCAGAGACTCACCCAGCCCCTGAGTCCCTGATCGAAACGCTGGTCTTCGTCGTATCTGGCGGCTTTCTCACGAAGCCGGCCCCGTGAGCTGGTGGATGCACTCACATTCGCGATAGGACCACAGCAGCGTCGGTTTGGATCGCATTTGCTTGAATCCCTCGGCTCACCAAGGGTTCCTTCTTCTATAAAACCGCTCAAATGCTTCCTGTCCTTTTTTTGGGGGGAGTTCCAAAGCGAAAAACACGTTTTTGCTGCTTGTAAACAATCGTCCTTCTTCTTCAACTCAAGAATCACAATTTGGACTCCAAAATGGCCAACCTCAAACAACTCCCAGCCTTCAAGAAGGCCCTCCACTTCTCTGAGGAGGAGTTACAGGGACGGCGGAACCGCGCGTTGGAAATAATGAAGCGAGAGAAGCTTGATGGTTTCATCATGACCAAGCAAGAGTCCCTCTACTACCTCACTGGATTCGACACCTTCGGTTACGTCTTTTTCCAGGCGATGTACTTCCATAACGATGGTAGTATGCGCTTGATCACCCGTCTCCCCGACCTCCGCCAGGCGCTCTATACTTCAGTCTTGAAGCGGGAAGAGATCCTTATCCGAAGCGACGCCGCCAGCAGCAACCCAGTTTCTTTGGTCCCTGAGGTGCTGAAACAGTTTGGCATCAACTCGCCAGCGAAAAGAATCGGCTACGAACCTGACTCCTGCACTCTGAATCTTCGAATTGGAAAGCTGCTTCTGGAGGCTGTAGACGGCCTGTGTACCCTGGTTGATCACAGCAACTTGTTCGGTCAGGAGTTGCGCATTATCAAGTCTCCAACTGAGATGAACAAAATCCGCAAAGCTGCTTATCTGGCAGACTTTGCTCTTGTCCGTGCTCTAAAGTTAGCGAAGCCTGGAGCCTATGAGGGGGATCTGTGGAGGGAAATTGTGGGCACTGTTTATGAAGGTGGTGGTGACGATCCTGCAAACGAGAATATCCTTATTTCTGGAAACAAAGGAGTCCTGACTCGATACTCCACCGGAAAATCAAGAATCGAACGGCAGGTCACTTTGGAACATGCTGGTGTATACAAGCACTACCATGCCTGTTTAATGCGAACCATCCCAATCGGTGGCATTACAAAACTAGCCAGGCGTATGCATGAGGTCAACATATTGCAGATGAAAGCTGCCATGGAAGCGTTAAAACCAGGGAGACCAATTGGAGAGGTTGCTGATGCTTACGCTCGGGTGGCTGATGAGAATGGTTTCCGTGAGCAGAGGTTTGATGCATGTGGTTATAGCATGGGTGCAACCTTTGCCCCCACGTGGATGGACTACCCCATGTTTGTGCCAGGTCAAACAGTCATTGCACAGAAAGGAATGGTATTCTTTATTCACATTATTTTGATGGATATGGCCACCGACACCGCCAGCTCTGTAGGACAGACAGTTGAGGTGACAGATACTGGCTGCGTTCCACTCTCCAAGCTCCCATTCTGTCTCACACGGAAGCAAACAATCGCGGCTTGGAAGAAAATTCAAAAGAAGGACTATGGGTTCACTGAGGAGGAAGAAGATGATGGCGAAAATCTGCAGGATGTCGAGCTTTCCGATGGCGAGATTGATGCGGAGGATTACGATGTTGAGTATGATTTTAGTACCTACCAGCCTGCCGCTTAGAATACATATATCAGGCAATAAACCAAATCCAACGCCATTTATTAATACTTTGCAATGGAGAATATGATCAAATTGAGAACTGATAAGGATAATCAAACACCCACCGATGAAACATACTAAAGATCCTATGAGATCAACGTTTACGATTTCTTTCATCTGTGGGTTAACTATGTCTGGTAGAAAAGGAGCGGCGACATTATAAATCATACAGTAACATTCCGTTGAATATCATATCCTATCTATTTACAAAAGTCCCCTACAACTGCCACAAACGACTCCGCAAGTTGTCGTACAGACTCGACCTCAACCCACTCAGTTTTGGCATGCAGCCCATGCCCCTTCGGGCCCCAAATCAATCCTGGGATACCTGCCTCTCCCAGCAGTGCCATGTCTGTCCAATAAGTTTCGCCTTTTATTTGAGGGGTCTCCCCTGTCGTGTGAGCTGCGTGCTTGGCCACGAGCTGAACAAACTCGTCTTCGCGCGGGATGAAGTAGGGGGCCCGCGAGAAAGTCGATCGTAGGTCAAACTTAAACCCAGGGATGGTCGCTGCTAGTTTATCCAAGATGCTCAGGAGCTCAAGCCTGACTGTTTCGGCGGTCTCACCTGCAACAGTCCGCCGTTCGATAGAGATCGTACAACAAGCAGGATAGGACGCAATCTCCTCGCCACCCCTTATGACGCCAGCGTGGATATTTGGCGCTGAAGTTTCCGGTTCCCCATTATCAAAGCGCGTCCGGAGTTCTTGAGCATGGCGATCGAGTTCGACAAGAAAATATCCAGCTTTGCAGATGGCGTCGACACCGAGATCTGCACGAGATCCATGAGCGGCTACGCCGTGTATATCAACTTGAAATAACGCAAATCCCTTGTGTTTGTGGATGAGAGCCATCTCGGTCGGTTCAGCAATAATGGCAGCATCCGCACGCCATCCTGCTTGTAGCAATTGTTCCGTTCCAAGGCTTTCTGACTCCTCGTCTGCAACCGCCGCGAGGATCACGTCTCCCCTCAAATTCATTCCCTTCGCATTGGCGATGGCCACCATGCCAGCAGCAAGACCGCTCTTCATATCCGCAGAGCCCCGGCCATAAAGATTCCCATCGGATATTACAGGATTGAGCGGGTCCCCATTGTACCCTAGCAGCGTGACAGTATCCATATGCCCGTTGAACATGAGGCTCTTGCCTCCACCAGAGCCGCGCACCACACCAACAACAGAAGGTCGCCCTGGCGTTGGCTCAATCCAATGGTATTCGATGTTGCGATGCTGAAGCCATGCAGTGATATATTGCGCAATGGAGGATTCGCCCGGGCCTGGAATGGAACCGAAATCAGGATTTGACGAGTCAATTTGCACTAATGTCTGGGTCAAGTCGATTACATCGTCAGAAGCAACATCCTTCGGAATTTTGTAGTTCGTGGGACCCTTCTCTGTGCACATTAGAACTACCACAGAATCCTTATTAAGTCCCAACCGAGTCTTGTCTGACTCGCTGAGCGCACGAAGAACCGCTAGACTGGCTGCACCACTAGGTCCCGCTGCAACGCCTAGGGTTTGTAACTCAAGGGTTGCCCGATGGGCCTCATAGTCAGATATTGTTATACTTGCGTCAGTTCTACATTTTAGAACTGGCCATGCGGTCTCGGAAAGTCTCCCACAGTTTAGCTCGGTCATGATGGTTGAACTGGTTTTCCCGATCGCGGGTTTCCCATTGCTCAAGCTATTCCATAAGATTCCAGCGGTATCTGGCTCAACTGCCATGAAGGCCGTAGATTTCTTTCCTGGCGCTTTGTAGTGGGTCACAACTGCTTGGGCGAACGATCCACCCCCAGCAGGACAGACCACAAGGCTTGGTTGTTCACCCGCAAGCTGGTGGTCAATCTCGTGCATAATTGTCGAGTAACCCTCAACGATTAACTTTGCAATGCGATTTCTTATCAGCGTCGTGCTTGAATAGAATCGGGAAGCTTGGGGGAGCTAGGAATATCTTTATACCTGTGGAATCTCATGATAGCCCGGAGTAGCATCCTCTTGAATCAAAATGCCGTTTTTCGTTTGGGAGGCAATTTGCGCCTCCGAAAGAGCGTCGCAGATAGCGCCGCTAGACCGCACAACTGTTGCTTTTTCCATGCGAAAGAGTGCGACAGTCTCGGGACTCGTGCGTGCAGGGACATGAATCTGAACAGGTGTTGACAGGAGCAAGCCTATACGAGCCACGGCCTGCCCATGATTGCCCTCCGAAGCAGTGAAGAGGGGAACGGGTTCTTGAGACAGACGAGCCCTGACTGCCTCGATAGTAGCGTCCTCGGGCAGCCCTAAACGATTTGCCAAAGCGCGAAAAATTGCCCATGACACGCCGAGAACGTTAACTGCCGGGAGTCCCAGTCGGTTGGTTTCATCCTTCGCGTAGACCGCCTTGACTCCAACATCTTCTGCGACACCAGGCAACGGCACGAGGGGAGATGGATGATAATCTTCGAGCTGTGTATGGAAAGCCTTCACTGATTTGGCGGAATCGAACTCTTTACTTGAGCAGCATCGTGCACCAGCGTTGAAATAGAGAGGACGGCGATGGGAGGTCATGGTGACCAGAAGAACGTATTTGTCGGGGTAAGGAAAATAAAAGGAAAAAAGTAAAATGTGTGTTGGTAACTTCTTCACTTTTTTCAACGATAGGAAACTTCGTTTTGCTGTTCTCACGGAGGAGTTTTGGTGCTCTCGGGGTACCCCTTGGAGCACTGAAAATTGTTATTGACTACCAATTGCGCTGAGCCATCCGCTTTCTCCACAATGTTACTTGCAGATTCATAGGGCTAAGCTACAGGCGGGGTTTAGTTTTCTCTGGGTTGGAAATTGGCCGCCGGATGCGCCGAACCCGATACCACGAGGCAAAGATAAAACCTCATAGCCGACTGACCGAAAACGGAAATATTGTTATCTCGCAAACGTTCACACCATTGGCGGATTTTAGGCCAGAGATATATGCCAGCCTAATTCCCGGAGCACCGCCTCCCAATCTGTCCGCTTTTGATCCCAAAGCAGTTGCAACAGTTCCCTGATTCGTGTTACATGCTTAAACCTGGTCCAGGTTTCGATGTAGTCGAGGCGGGTTTGGACGTAATGAACGGAACTTGCATCGTTGGCGCCGCCTATTCCCGCCATAAACAAGGGAAAGAGTAGTCCAATTTCGCAATATAGGTTCAACGGAACTAGAGATACATGAGTGAATATACGTTGCACGCACTCCGCCATGTGCCGTTCGTAGATGGCACTCGGACCGCAGATGTGAAGTAATCGGCGGTAGAGATGAAAGAGAGCGGCAAACCGGAATGCCTCTGCATGGTGGATAAGGGCTTCGCTATAGCTGTCCGCAGATCTTAGTTGGAGGTGCAAATCCTGCGAGCGAAGTGCATGAGCGATGGTTTCCGCCCGAAGAGTTTCGTTCGCCAACCGGTCGCAACTGGAAGAAGAAGCGTCGAGATCAGAGGTGTCGGCGACGAACGCGCAGATACTCGTGATGTGGCGAAATATATGATGTGCGAGGCCCACGAAGGAATCCGCTGAATGGACATCTCCATGAATATCGAGAGCCCAATATACGCCCTCAATTGAAGGGTGCCGTCCAGTGCTCAAGGCGGCCATGATGTCATGGTACGCGAAATATCGCAGAAGAAACGCTCCGTCGGGGATTTTGAGTAGCCGTGGAGGGCCCAGGTGGCTTATCAGGTGTCCCGCACCTTGCAAGTGTAGAAGCCAGCGAGATGTGTCGCCGCCGATGACATGAGCGGTGCTGACGACCAGTGCGCAGGCCACAGTGCTTTCTGTTACGGTATTTCGAGCGATTGCATTTGAGATGCCGCGCGCGACATGGCTTTCGAACCCCAGCCTTGTTCGGGGAGAGATGGCTGTTGAAACGGGGGCGGTGGCATGGAAATGGACGGAAGCATAGGTGAAGAGCGCGTGCAATAGAGAGGAGTCGACGATGGCCATCGGCAGCAGCACAGAACAAAAGCTAGCACCGTCTTGTTGCAGGATTGAGCAGAGTGGTGCGACGTCATTGAGGAAGTATTTGAGCAGCAGTGGTTCTATACTGTTCAGGGAGCCCAGCAGGGGACCAACAAGGCTTCTGCTTATTGGAAATCCCAGCGACGATGTGCGGACGAGCTCTATACAATCCTCTTCGTTATTGTTGGCAGGCGTTTGATCTTGAGAACCGCCCATCTTGCCGTCAGAACGGGCCTGGTTCTGGATCTCCTGTTGCTTGTTGCTGACATTCTCTGGCGGAGTAGCTGCCTCTGCTGTCAGCGTCCGACGTCGTGGTGCCACCTTTCGCAGGGGCGGTTGTTCGCAGACGAGCCCCAGGCGGATGCAAGCTCTACAGCGGTTGTCAGCGCTGGAGATCTGGCCATCGCACTTCTTTTTGCGGGTCTTGCAGGTCAAGCATCCAGAGCGGACACGGCCATCAACGGTGACCCGGCGGCGTATCAGGCGGTCTTTGGCCCCCGGAGAGGCGCCGGGAGTCGAGGGAGGGACTACCTCTGTCATGGCCGTGGGAGGTTTGCCTTCGTCGGACATTCTTTTTTACTTAAATTAATTACCTTATTTATGGAGTCTCACGGGGGGGTGATGCTGGTTGTGGATGTCGCCAGCCTTGTCCGATGTCGTTCATGGGTTGGAGGAGGATTTCCCCGCCCAAGCCTGGCAAACGACTTGGCATCTCGGGTTCGGCTGCCCCTGAACCCTGTTTCTCTCCCCCGCGCCCTCCGGCTGCCGATATTGTGATTGGGAGAATACGAAGGGTGGGGGGATCATCGCGCGCCGAGCTTGCGAACGAAATACCGCCAGAGACGCCAGCCACTTACAAGTTATCGTTGGCGAAAAACACGATCGTTTCACGTTTCTCTCCACAATAGTGGCTCGTCTTTTGGGCATGCGCGAGCGGTGGAGCACTGCCCCGTGGGGATTCATATGCTGACGCTCTCCCGGCAGCCACTGGGGAAGCTCAAATCTGGGGAATCCCTGAGTTCGAGAGAAAGATTTTCCATGAATAGTCCCAAAATTCCGGGAATATGGAAGGCAAATATTCTTCAGCCCGCTCTCTATCGACTTCACAACACAAACGGTCTAGCCTTAGTGGTATATAGAGGTGCTCAAGTCTCTAAATTTCATTCAGATGATGCTATGAATCAAACCTCATTGAATCAATTCAATACCACAGCCACTGGCCATGACTGAAAAGCAAATGACGAGCGAGACTGGGGAGACCGACCGGACGTGGATTGTTGAAAATGACCCGGAGGCTCCTCAGAAAAAAAGGGACTCGGCCTGGCTCAAGCCCAGGCACCTGTATCTGATATCTCTTGGAGGTAAGTCGTCAAAGCAGCTTTATTTCGAACCCTTCGAACTCAATCAATCAACAACAAACTAACAGGAGTCGCTCAGGTTGCATTGGCACGGCTTATCTGGTCGGCTCTGGACGCACCTTGGCCAGAGGAGGGCCGGCGATGACCCTGTCTGCGTTCGTCATTATCTGTTCCGTCGTTTGGGTCTTTTCCACCCTGTTGCTCGAAATCGCAGCGTATATCCCTTTGCATGGATCTGCTCCGGACTTCTACACAACAACTTTCCTCTCGAAATCGTTTGGTTTTGCTTTGGGCTGGAATTACTGGTATGCATACGCAATTCTGGTTCCATTTGAAGTGACCACGGCGACACTCATTATTCAGTACTGGGATCCGCCGGTGAACGACGCAATATTTATCACCATCCTAATGGTAATCATCGTCGGATTGAACTATCTGCCTGTGGCTTCTTCTGGAGAAGCCGAATTTGCCTTCTCCTCCCTCAAACTTTCCCTCCTTATGGGCCTGATTATTTTGTCAATCATTCTGGCAGCCGGAGGAGGCCCCTCTGGCGACCGTGTCGGATTCAGATACTGGCATGATCCAGGCCCAGCGAACACTTGGATCGTGGAGGGAAATGCGGGCCTGTTTGTGAGCTTCCTTGGGACGCTTGTCAGCGTTATTCTCCCTGTAAGTCCCCACATTCCATTACCGTTACGCATATGACAATCAGAAGACCTAACGGTCTCAGCTTTCCTTTGCCGTCGAGATGGTGGCTACCACTGGTGGTGAAACCAGAGAGCCTCGAAAGACGATCCCTGTGGCCGCTAAGGCGTTTGTCGTTCGTCTCGTCGTATTCTATGTACTCCCTATCCTGGCGGTTACCTTGACATGCCCCTCCAACGCCGAGGAACTCACTTCTGGGGGTGCTGGAGCTGGAGCTTCGCCTTTTGTTGTCGGAATCAAGCTTGCGGGCATCAAGGTGCTCGACCACATCGTGAATACCGTCATTTTGTGCTCCGCGTGGTCTGCCGGCAACATTTACATGTATCTGGCCTCTCGCTCCATCTACTCGCTGGCCGTGGCAGGCAATGCCCCAAAAATATTCTGCAAGACAAATCGCTGGGGCGTCCCTTACTTCGCTGTGACGAGCTGCGCTGTCATTGCGCTATTGGCGTACTTGAGCGTTAGTTCTAGTGCGGGCGTGGTGTTCAACTGGTTCGTTAATATGATCAACATGGCCGCATACTTCTCCTGGATTTTGTGCTCGCTTTCGTATCTTCGGTTCCGCAAGGCCCTAGAATTCCAGGGTATCGATCATAAAACCTTACCGTACGTTTCAATTTGCGGCAAACCCGGTGCATGGCTCTGCATCGTGTTCTTTACCATTGTTGGCCTGCTCAATGGTTTCTATACATTCTTCCCCTCCCAGTGGAATGTCTCAGACTTTATGACGGCGTATGTGGGGACTCTCCTGTTTGTCGTCTTGTATATTGGGCACAAGTTCACAGTTGCGCGGAAGGAGCCGTGGTTTATTCCTGTCGAGGAGATTGATTTGACCGGGGCCAAAGTCGAAGAAGAAATTGAAGGCACACCGCCGGCGGAAAATGGAGGCTCGACATCAACGACTAGGGATTATTCCAAATACTTAGATTCTTTCCCAACTAAGATCTGGCAGAGCGTGTCTGGGAAGAAATGAGCAATTTTGGTGGGATCCCGGGAACATGCTTTCTCTTCGATGAGCGTTCGTGTGCTTTCTTTTTTTTTTTTTGTGGCTGTTTTCATGACAGCAAGACAACCCCCTACATGTAATCTTCTTAGCCAAAACGTCGCCGTTATTTTGCTAGCACATTTTGATAGATATTGCCATTAAAAGTTCAAGGGCTGTTTTGGCAGAATACCACCATTGTAACATTCTTATGATTTAAGATGGATTCTGCTTCCTTTGTCCATAATGTCCGGGGTCCACCAATTTGCTCTGCCCAGGCGTTTGTATGTTCTCAAAATACCATACCACCGTTGATCGTGGCACCCTCGCCCCTAGAAGATGATCTTTTCTAGTGATTTACTTTATTGAGAGGTTAACAGCGCAGTGAGTAGAGTATCCCTAACGAGCGTCAGATCGCCTTATTTCGCCTGAAGGTACGATGGCATCTGCAACCACTCAGGGGCGAGCACTGCAAAAACGGCGTGATAAACTCGTGCACAAGCGCTTGCTTGATGAGGCTGTGTCTGCCTTTACGCATTTGATACACCGGACCGGACGCCATTATTGGGAACACAAGCTCAAGCAACACCCTGTGGCGAGGTTCCATGCATTAGGGCCGATGGGCAACAAAAGTGGCATTTACGCCTATTGACTTGTGTTGTTCGACTGTCTTATTAGAGAGCAATAAGCAGTGTTCATTTCTCGATTCGTGCCTTTAGTGCGGGTCGACCCAAAAGGCTCTATCAAGCTCATCGTAACATACATCGTGATGCAGAAGTTCCTGGTTCAAGAGGCACACACTCTCAACTCCCTTGTTGTCCTGCTTAGATGTAAGGACATGGAAAGCAGGGAGGTTTTCTCTTATCCTATTGTTTGATTCTGTCCAATTATTTTTGGATAGGTTTGGATCAAAGGTTATGCGTTTCAATATAAAATGTTGTCGGCCGAGGTTCGAGTGAGGGTCATAACCATTGCTGGTGGCGAATCAGCTTGCAGCGGCCGGTGAGCCATGTTTCGCATCTGATAATAAATAAATATTGAAGAACTACCCCGCGCCCAATACACCATTTTGCTGTACCGTGTCACCACCATCGCCTTTATATATATATATGCCTGCCATTGATATACAATAATGTCACTTACGGAGTCTTCGCCTCAGGAGGCGGCAAGAATTGCCGCCGAATCCTCTCGACACCTTGCAACGCTATCAAATTCTGCTCGGAATGAGGCTTTGGACTTGATGTATGCCGCGCTGTCGAAGCAAAAAGATGCGATCCTCAAAGCAAATGCGAGAGATATCGAAGCTGCTACCAGAGCGGCAGAGAATGGCGAATTGAGCATGAGCCTCATTAAAAGATTGGATTTGGCAAAGCCCGGGAAATACGAAGACATGTTGAAAGGCATTCTGGATGTGCGGGAGTTGGAAGACCCCAGTAAGTCGCACACCGGTTGATCGCTGTATTTCTTTTCTATATTACTTATTCTCCCCAATTGCATGCTCACCTTGTACTGGCGCGATGCCCTCTAAACGGTGCTAACGAATTGATAGTTGGGAAGGTTACTCTCCGGACCCTCCTGGACGATGACCTCATTCTCGAACGAGTGACATGTCCCATCGGAGTATTGCTTATAATATTTGAGGCACGCCCAGAAGTGATTGTAAACATTGCTGCTTTATCAATTAAGTCCGGAAATGCTGCTATCCTGAAAGGTACTGACTGCTATTCCATGAAACTACTCTATATTCTGTCGTGAAAGAGATCCTGCTAACACCTAATCGAACCTGAAGGGGGCAAGGAATCGACTGAATCTTTCGTGACCATCTCCAATGTCATTTCAGAAGCCATATCCCAGTCACAAGTTCCAAACGCTTCCATCCAACTCGTTAAAACGAGAGATGCCATCCTACCCCTCCTTGCGCAAGATAAATATATCGACCTCGTCATTCCCCGTGGCTCCAATGACCTCGTTCGTTACGTGAAAGATAACACCAAAATCCCCGTTCTCGGACATGCTGATGGCATCTGTTCGATATATCTTCACTCGGACGCCGACTTGTCTATGGCAAAGAAAGTTATAATCGATGCCAAAACCGGCTACCCCGCCGCATGCAACGCCGTAGAGACACTTCTGGTGGACCGAGATGCGGTGTCGACTCTGCTCCCGCCCATTGCGGAAGCCCTGCTCTCAAAAGGCATCACCCTTCGTTGTGATGCTCTATCGAAGCAGGCTCTCCTCGAATCGCTCACCGCGGCACAATCTGTACTATTACAGGACGCAACAGAGGCTGATTACAGCACTGAGTTCTTGGACCTTACCCTCGCAATCAGAACAGTCTCACCGTCGTCCACGGGGACCTCTGTAGACGCCGCCATCAACCATATTAATACACATTCGTCGAAACATACAGATGTTATTTTAACCTCCTCGAGGACTATCGCAGAACGTTTCTTGGCCGGTGTCGATAGCGCAGGTGTTTATTGGAACGCGAGCACTCGGTTTGCTGACGGGATGAGGTATGGATTTGGGACGGAGGTTGGAATTAGTACGAACAAGATTCATTCGAGGGGACCAGTAGGCTTGGAGGGTTTGACTATCTACAAATATTTACTCCGCGGCAAGGGCCAAGTTGCGGGCGATTACTTTGAAGGTGAGGGCGGGAAAGCCTGGAAACATCAGAAGTTAAGCATATAAGTTCTGGGGGGGCCAATTCTTTCAAATATCTCATGTATGAGCATATGATCGATATTCCTCCAGTAAAGCAAAAAGCACGAATGATATAAATTCATGAGAACTTGTTGTTTCCTTTATACCCTCGCGAGTCTTTGAAAATAATCCCCCCGTAGATTACAGATGCTCCCTATTGACTGGATTGAAGAATCTGAGACTTCCCTGTGTTCCACTTGAGAGACACTCTGTTGTTACCGCTGGTTCCCTTGTCCTTTCTTTTGAATGAAGAGAGAAAAAATCCGGCTGAAATTGGACGTAATAAAATACGAGGCTGAAAAAAGGACAAACACAAGGTTCAGGAACTCCAGGGAGATAAAAAGTTGTGAAACATCACTCATGATGGGCTTGTTCAATCTGACTAGAAACCTATAGTGGCCAATATCGCAAGCCCGCCTCACACATTTTGCTGAACCCAAACAAGAACCCATAGAAAAACACCTTAAACCTTGAAGCCACGCGACCGTCTCCGACCACGAGCCCGTTCGAATTTCCGACCTTTGCTTTCGACTCTTGGTTTCTACACAGATGAAAATGAGCGAGTTAGCACACACGAATATCCAGACCTGACGCAGACATGTATCCATTCGAAAAGCTCTAACCTTTCCACTGTGTGGGCCGAATCCGAAATGTTTGAAGGATTCTCTGGCATTCTTGGGACCCCGCAGCAGCAACGTGTTGGCACCAGTAGGGGCTCTAAGCGCGAGTTGGTCGAGAGTCAAGGTCTCCCCACCCGCTTTCTCGATTCTAGCTCTGGCGGTAGAAGTGAATCTGAGAGCTGCGACGGACATCTTTGGGAGGTTGAGGAGGCGGTTGTCATCAGTGACGGTACCAACAACGACAATGGTCTTTCCCTTGTTTGCCTCAGCGGTCTCCTTGGATCCAATGGCGCCTACGATTCGAGAGAGAGAGACGGGGGGGCGGTTGACGCGCGACATAAAGAGACGGCGTAGGACGACTTTATTGAAGTTGGAGTCGGTACGGCCTGTGTCATATAGATTTTTAGAAATGGTTTTTCGTTTTCATAATTGCTGAATCGCCTCTTTCTTTTGTTGCCCTAATTCTTCTTCAATTTCAAGGAATTTCGCGGGGATTTAGCTTACGGGCAAGGAAGCGGTAGAGCTTCACGAGAAGCAAGAGGTAGACATTCTCGCTCTTGGGCGCCTTGCGGTGGGAGTCCCGGACATGGTGACGGTCCAAATCGATACCTGTGAAGATGGGGAAGAGAATCGGGTCAGTATTCTACCTCAACAGACGCAGGTCATGTATAACCAACGCGAAAGAATCATCGGAATAAAGGCAGGATAAAATCAAAAGTTGCTGCTTACCCATGGCTGCTGCTGGAAATGGATACCGTTGTCGAAAGTTGACTTTTGCACCGATGCGAGGTTCGAAGACAGCAAGATGTTCTGCTGGAACAATATTTTGCAGCGGAGGGAGTGTGCGGGCGTAACCCTACGCTAGCCCGTTTGGGCCGGATGTCTAGAGCCGCGTTCGCCAAGCCTTACAATACCACGCTAGTCTGGAAATGGAAAGTGGCGCTGTTCCCCTGTTGCGGGACTTCGCCCTGAACAACGACGACCTTTTGCCAACGAGGTATTATTCAATGCGATGAGAACTCTATATAGTAATCGATTTTTTCTTTCCTTTTTGGTATATACCTAGATACTTATATACTAATAATATATGTACAACCCTTGCGCTATATTGATTAGCCGAACGACTAGTCTATGGAATTGGATTCAAAACACAATTCTCCATTTTTCCCTCTCTAAAATGATGTCGGCCTCTAGCAATGATTTAGCTCGTCAGATGCGAGAACTATACGGAAATCCGAGAAACGAAAAAGTGAAAAGGAAAGAGAAAAAAGAAATAAATAGACAGATGGAACACAGTAGGCCACCGAAGGAGAAAGAAATATCTAATATGTATGGCATGATATCACAGTCAAGGAAATCTTTGAGAGACAAGCGAAGCGGGTCCATAGCGGTGCGGAATGTGTATAACAATCGGCTGAAGTTTATCCCGGCATGGGAGGAGTGCGTGTCGAGACCAGGTTGCCATCTGCGCTTTGGGCCATTTTAATCATTATTGTCTTCACCAAGCCCGACAAAAAAATCGCGCGTCAGTTCATAGCTGAGCCAACTGCTCGCCATGCTTGGGGCCACCTTAAGCAAGTTCGGAACAATTCCTTTATATAAGCCTCTGACTCCTTCTTGCTTTATAATAAGTTTCACCGCATCCCATACGGAGGTGTATTGGTATCCCAAACCTGACATTGTATTGACCTGGAATCTTCTTCGGAGGACATCACTGTGATGTTTAATTAGAACACAACATTTGAGAAGGTGAAAAGAAAAAAGTTGCCTTACAATGGATATGTGCATGTTTGAGCAACGGCTCCTGATATAGCACCAGCCAGAAGCTTTCGGTAGGAGCTAGGGTTAAGCTCCCCGTCAGGGGTCAGGTACTTTCGTACTGACTCATATGTCATAAAATTTAATCCAACCTTTCAGAAAAGCTTAGCGTTGACCACGGGGAGGAATGGGGAGTATTTCAGTGATTCAAACACTTACATAAGGAGCGACGCCAGCAATAGTGGGGATTATTCCACGGTAAAGAGCAAGGAGACCACCTTCAGTCTTGTACATCGACCGCATGGTCTGGAATATTCCGGGTAACTTTTGTTCTGGCCCTTTACGCAATTCGCTAAACGACGCAGACTGTATCGAAAGTCGCGTTCTTACGATATCTAACGGATAAGTAAACGTGACAGACGTGATTCCCGCCATGCCTCCACATACTAAGCGACTTAAGGGGTTAAGGTCGCCGCCGGGGGTTGGTTCAAAGAGCTGAGAGATCTTTGTTAGCGAAATATACAGTAAACCCAGCAAATTCCGATATTTATGCTTTACCTTTCTATAAAAACTGTAGCTTCCAAACTGCACAGCAGAGTAAGGCACTATGCGTATGCAATTTGTCCCGTTGCCACGCATGTAACCTCTCCATCCTTCTTCTTTACCTATTTTGACCAAAGCCTTCCATATAGACAGTTTGTATTCCGTTCGGCCTACGCTCTGAATTTGAAGCAAAATCTTCAATCGCTCGAGGGGGGAAACTATCGTTCGAGATACGGCACCGGCAACCCCTCCTGCAATGAAAGCGGCGGTCACAGGTTCCGATAACCTGTCCTGAGTCTGTCTGAGGAAGGAAGTAGGCGGCTGCGGAAGAGCGTCCTAGTTTTATTGGTCAGAATTCCAGGAAAACCGAAATGTCGGAAAAAACATGATGTTTTCAAAGAAGGCATGCAATATCCATACCTCTATGCGCGACTTGGGCTCTCCCGATGATAACGGTGTCATTTCTCTTTCCGAAGTTTCATCTCGAGCTGTATCTCTAGGCCCGAGGCTCATGGTGAGGAACCCGCGTCAAGAACTCAAGACTCCCACGTACTGGGTTGAGTCCCCGATCTCACAAACTAGCCAAAGCACGTTGGACGAGTAACTCGCTTCGCCTGAGTATTTTTTGGAAAGCTCTTTCATCAGGCGGGGACAAATATATGTAGAGAGAGTAGAAATTTGCAAATATGTGCTAGTGGTTCGAAATGCAGTATTCTGGCAACAGGAGTCTTAACACTGCACAGTCCATGGAAAAGCGCACGATCGTGAAGCAGGTTCGGTACTTGAAACAATAAGCCGAGGGCAGGATTGAGATATCGAATGTTATATATTTCCAAAAGTGCTGATTTGCCCCCTTTCGCCTTCTTTTTTATTCCTTATCAATCTGCCAAACGGGAGAGGCAGAGGCTAACTAGGGCTGACCGATGAGTACGTCAACTGATCAGGTATGGAGATCGGCACACGAGGACGACGAGATCAATTGCGACAAGAAGTAGTGACGGGATTGCCGAGCGGATCGTGGTGCATTCAACTACTAGTGAGTGTAGCGGCAGTAAACAGAATATCCAAGGCGCTCGCTCCAGCGTCCCAGTTTTGCGCTGGCTTCGAATTCGGCGTTGGCTGACTTTTCGGGGAATCTTTGTTGCTTTTTTTTCTCCCGTCCTTTGTCGTCGTGACGGTCACGTGATAGAGCGGTATTCCGAATGGACCAGCGTTGTCGCCTTGCTTGAGACCGCTGCGAGACCGCTGAAATACCAAGTTCTTTTTGTATTATTCATATATACTCCATACATCTATGGATGCTATTAGCAGGATATTTGGAGCTTGGGTACCTGGGTGGGCAAGGAACGCAACACACTTCTGTATGTACTCGCCACAGCAAGAAGAAAAACCAAGACGCCTGTGTAATACGCGTAAAAATACGAGGGCGGTACTGTCATAAACGCTGTATCAATAATACGTCCACCTTCGGCGATTCTTGTAATATAGAGCCCGTATCAGGCGTATTGCCCGTATTGCCCGTATTGCCCGTACCAGCTCAACATTTTCTTGTCACCGCCGTCGCCGTCGTCGTTTCTTCTATCTTCAACCTCACCATCCATCTCTCTCTCTCTCTCTGCCACCACCATCTATCCCTTCATCTCCACCACCTCTTTTGCTGTTTCTCGCTGGGCTGGTGCTTTTCCATCCGCGCTCTGCTTGCTGTTCTCTTATCCCTCTCGTTGTTTGGCTCTCTGCTTCCACTGCTTTCCCTGCTGCTGTTGTTCAACTATCCCTTTTCACCATGTCTCGTGGCGGCACTACTCTCTATGTCACTGGTTTCGGCCACGGTACTCGAGCTCGAGAACTTGCCTACGAATTCGAACGGTATGTCCTATTCGTCGATCCTCCCCTGCCGATATCCTGCGGACGGTCCTCCCTCTTCTTCGTTCGTCTTGACTCGAAAAATTCGTGATACCGATGCTTCTACTCCCTCCTCCTCCTCTCCCCCCCTTTTACCTGGCGCCCGACCGCACGGCCTTACCGGCGCTTTTCTTCCTGAATAATTGTCCACTATGAAAATAATGATGATTCTTGGCATGGCTCCTCCTGAGTCTTAAAAAAAATCATACTTTTTGCATACCTTCGCCATTCTCTCATCCACCCTCCTTAACTTTTCTCTACTCGCGATTACTTGCATTAAAGCATCCCATAGTGCAATTTGCTAACCCCTCTAAAGATATGGCCGGCTTGTTCGCTGCGATATCCCAGCTCCCCGTACCGCTTCCAGTCGACTGTAAGTTTTCTTCTTTCGCGTCGAAGAACGAGAGACTGATCTCGGTTGGTTTTGGATGACCTGACACTATCTACAGCTTTGCGTTTGTTGAGTACGAGAGCCGTCGAGATGCCGACGACGCCTATCATGAAATGCACAACAAACGTATCGGTAGGGACGACCTTCTAAAAATCGAGGTACATAATCCCTGTTTTTTAATATTTTATATATTGTTCGAGCTAACAGCTATTAGTGGGCACGTACTCCTCCATCTGCCTCCTGGCGCTTTGATTCCGGCCGTGACCGCCGCCGAGACCGTACTCCCCCTCGCCGCCCCCGCTCCCCATCTCCACGACGAGCTCGCGGAGAGTTCTCTCCCCGCAAAGATGAGCGTCGCGACCGCGATTATGAAAGACGTGACCGTGACCGCTCGCGGAGTCCTGATGACCGGGACCGTGAGCGGGACCGGGATCGTGACATGAAGGATGATCGCGATAGACGTGACGACGATCGCGAGAATGGAACAAACAGCGATGATAGGAAAGGTATGAGCTTAGTGTTCAATCTTCAATCAAAAAAGGTTACCCTTCTGATACAGCCTTCGCTAACCGTATTCTTCAGTACCCCTGGATTCTCCAACCCCTGCTCATGATGAGCTGGATACTGCTGAGTGAATCCGAGTTTTACATCCCCTGATCAAATAACATTGCGCCCACCATTTTCTTTTTTAAAAGAAAAATGATGGCGGTAATTTGCTCTGCAGTAACCCCCTTTTTTTCGGCCTCGGAACTGGGAGCTATATGGTGCCTGGAAACCACACTTTAATAGGTAGCCCACTTGAAAGTGGCAGACTGTTTCGATAATCGGTATTTCCTCACAATATATCCAGATAATACACCCCTTGCAACCCCCTTTTTATCATTTCTCGTTCTGTTTTTTTTTTCTTAAAAAAAGAATGTTTTGCCCATTGTTTGGCTTCTGTCTTTGTTTTCTGTTTTTTTGATTTCTGTTCACTTTCTTTGTCACACAAAAGGTGCTTGCCAGAGGGGAGTAACGTCGATTTCTACTGACAGGGGTCCAATTCTCCTGGCGAAGCCAACGAAAACTACCGTTGCGCTCGTTCAAAATCCTGCGCCGCCTGTGGAAGTTCAGCGCTTTGTTTTCGTAAATTTCTCCCTGGGCAACTTGCTGGTTTGGAAACGCCCGCCAGTGAGTTGTTTGCCATTATTGACTTTCTAGTTCACAGATAGCTCCATAAATTGAAAAATAGCCTTTGTCTCTTCATGCTTGAAATAATGGTTACAAAATACTTTCTTCTTCCAAGCTCATATCAATGTTTTGCCTGGAGAGGAGCATAATAATTCCACCATCAAACTGCTAGCACAAACAACGTAGCTTTCTCCGGCCAATTTGCCTTCCTTTTCATACAAACGAGTCATGTTAGAGCATAATATTTTACTTTTGGACAGTAATATTGGTATCTAAGCTTGAAGAGAGCCTATGAGCTGGGGTAGGTTACCTGCACAAATAGTTGTCATGGCGGATACCGAACCAATGAACTGATCAATGAACCAAGAATGAGAATGCGGGCGGCTACAGAAAGAGGTGAAGATACAAAAGAAGAAGAAGAGGATAAAAGAAAAACAGAACTTGTAATTGGGAAAAGCTAAAAAGAGGTGTGGGTTGTCACAGGAAAGCAAGTATCTGGCCAGCCATACAGGTTGGTCTATAACAGTCTCCTGGGACATTTTTCGTTCACGTAGCAACCATTTTCTTACATTTTCTCGTACGTAGCCATCAAAGAGCCTGGAAAAGGGAAGTTTATTAGCAACTTAATACTGACATCGTACATCGGAGAGAAAACAACTTATACAACAAGGGGGAAATTAAGGGAAAGAAATGCCAACATACCAATAAAAGTGGTAACCAGTCGGGAGCGAACTTGGCAAATATCTTCGGGAACAAGCCAGATGGTCGCGCCCATCTTCCGTGCAATACTGATACTCAATTTCGCGTTTGCGTATGCATCTTCATCTGTACGTCCGGGTGTAACGAGGTCGTAGTCTACATAGTTGCTCTTCATTCCGTTGAGGACATCAAGCAAGAAAATACCTGTTCCAATTGCTTGGTCCTTGAAACTGCGGATGGACGAACTCTTGCCCCCAGCGCGTGACATTTCATTTGCCCATTTGATCATTTCACTGTCGGTGATCTCACGCTTACCCATTCTCTGCGCGAGTGAGGATAATGTGTTGGTGATATCCTTGCGCATGAGCTGCCATACAAGTCCGAGGGTCAGTGTGCGCTGGCCGTCAGTAATATCGGCTCCCTGGATGCCAACAAGGGAAAAGTGGTTTTGCTTTCCTAGTTCAATGGCATAGTTTGTATTTTCCACAGCCTTAAACCGCATGAGCTCGCCCCCGGAAGCAGGGGGTTTGTTGACATGTCTCCAGTTAACGCTTCCTGGGATAACTTTATCATAAGCTTGCAGGAGGATTGTTCCATCGCGAAGGTCGTCAAATAACGAGTTGACAGCTGGCTGCACATCCAGAGAATTCAACCAAAGAGTGAAAACACGGGCTTCACGCTCACCCTCGGCATCAAAATCTTCGACTTCAAGCTTTTCTTCCTCTGTAATAGGATCTAGGCCTGGATGTGTGTTGAATAGGTTTGCCACGAAGGCAAGATTGAGCTTCGGGTTGCCCGCTACTAGAGAAGTTGGGGTCAAAAACTTGCGGCATTCCAGGAGGTCTGCATTCTCCAAGACTTCATTTGCTCGCTGGAGTAAGTCGCGAGTTTGGAGGGGTGCACGGGAGCAGATATCTGGAGCTAACTGGTTGAGAAGGATCGTATAATTTTCTCCATCCTTGACATCGCTTGAGAAGTTGGTGACTCTGAATTGGTTTAATCCACTATTAGCGGTGTCATACAAAGTCTATTTCTAACTGGTACATACCTCCTGTCCCACTTAGCATTTTTCAGATGGTAATTGAACCATCGCAACAAAATTTGTTCCGGTGGAAGCCGGAGAAATTGTTCCAGCGTCTCATCGTCTTCCAAAAGCCTGTAGAGCTCGGGATGGAGCTTGATATCGATTTTTCCGAGAAGGCCTCTGCGAATAACCTGCCAGATCAAGCCTAATATGAGATGCTCTCGAACTTCGATGATATCACCGCTCCCGATATTGACAACAGAGCAGCCAATGCCTTTAGCGGAGTTGATGACGACATTGTTGTTTTCGGTCATATGGAAAGCATTTAACTGTTTTATTTTCTTGCCTGGGCGGTTAAGCACTCGTTCATCAATGGTATCGGGAACGCTGTCATTGATCAGTTTAGCGAGCACCAGGCCGTCTTTACATTCGTCGAACATCTCGAAGGTGTCGGTTGGGAAAGGAAGGAGGTGACCAATATCGGGATCACCAGCCAGGACTGCGTTGATATGTCGTGTGAATTCAGTCCGTTCGTCTTCATTGATGGTGTGGGTAACATTCGCAGAGGAGCCTTGAACATGAATTTTGCCCCCGATACTCCCCTTGGACACATGGCGGGCACCGGTTGAGGGGGTTGGTATTGGACCAGCAGAACGTTGGGATGGCGCGGATGAAGCATCGCGGAGTTTTGCTATCAGCTACAATGCAAAATAATTGTTAGCGCCTACAATGTGGACTCTAGAGAAGAGAGAGTATGCGAGGTGTTTTGGGCAGAATTACATCAACATAGTCCTCGAGCTCGACGCGCCTTGAGCTGTCCAGCTCGACCTGCTTTAAGGCCTGGCGAACAACATCGTATGGCTGTCTTTCAGACTGCTGGGTTGCTTTTATAGCCGTAGCCTCGTCAAGATAGCCCTTGTCATCCACATCTAGACGCCGAAAAGCATCTTGGAGGGAAAAGATTTCACTCTGCTGGAACTGGGGATATTTCCTGAAATTGGTGGTAAAGAATTCATTAGCGCCCTAGAAGTCCATTCAATCCGCGCCAATGTTAGATTATCATACTTTTGGAGTTTTATGACGTTCATCGCGACAGTAGAACAAGGTGGTTCTGGTTGAGGGTAGGGTATGGAACTTTGCGTTGGCGGGGTAGACGTAGGGGCAAAGGGCGAGTCCGACGACTCGAGAGCTAAGGAACCACAATCGATGGTAGGTCAGATGTAGATAATGAAGCCCAAGCCTCGCTCGTGGAAATTGGAAGCACAGTGCGGTAGTTGGTACAATGTATGGGTATATATATCTATCTGCTGTGGTGGTTACTGCAGTTGAAGTTGCAGCGGAGGACGTCAAGCGGGTGGGATGAGGCTGAGGCCGCGTATCATGACGCTTGTACTGGGCGATACCAGGGCAGGCAGCAGCATTTTGTGCATTATCGCTGTATTTTACGGCGGCCATACACCCACCTACGTCATGAGCCGAAACCAACCACCGACTCTTTGCTCAACTGCATGACAGCAAAGAAAGTATGCTCTTATTATCAGCTTGAAACATATCTGCGCACCGCGCGTTCAAGCTGGAGGCAGCTATTTTAATTAAGGATTTCAGTTTACCTATATACCACGAGTTGGCTACTGTATCATACCATACAGTCTTTTGCGATTTTGGTTTAAGATACCAGCTTTCGGTTGCCTTCCAGCACTGCGCACCTTGATTGAATGATCGGACAAGAACCCTGGCATTTGGCCTCATAGGCCTATATTTTTCTCAAAACTGGCAAACTATTCTTGTTTACTATTTCGTCGCTCGTTTCAACTCTGTCCCACCAGCTTCACACAGCTGCCGAAAAAGATTTGGGGTCGTTGGGGACAGATGTCCAATCCCGACCAGCGGGCGGATTCTTTCCCCGCTGCCTCCCCACGCAATACACCACGAAGCGGAACACCTCATCCTGAAGGCGCGGAGGGTGATAATACAAAGCCATGTCTACAACGGTCGCAGGGTCGTGACCATACCGTATCCCAAGTCCATCGCATCAGCGCAGCTCGCTATCCAAGAGATTGCCCCCCGCTTAAAACTAGGTGGTTTTATGCGGTTGATACTCCAAAGTCGAAACCATCGTTCTGGGGCAAGGAAGCAGTTGCTCCTAAATCTCAGGGAGTCCCTAAAAAATTCGTTCCATTTTCGATACGGGATTCTCAGTCTATTGAAGCTGCTTTTCAGGATCTTGCAGACCGAGAAGATGCTGCGGAATCATCCAAATCGAAGGATACGCCCAGGGATCCTACTTCGCATTCCGTCAAGGTTCCCGTCAATGAAGATTACTTATTCGACGTCGACATTCAGAAGAGGGAACTTAGTCCTGCTTACTGGCTTGGTCCGGTATACGAGGTTAGACGTGGTTCTTGGTTCTTTCAGGACGGCTCAAATCTCCGTCCGTGCGATGAAAACCTGGCAACGCAGTTGGAGGAAGGTTATTTGAAAGTGAAACCATGGAATATCCAACGCAAGCGCTCATCAAGCAACCCGTTAGGGAGCAATGTGTCCGTATCTTCCAAGGACCCCAAAAACAGAGCGCCATTGGACTCTAACGCTGTCCATGTCAACAAAGAAAATCCAGCAGCGGGGGCACCTACATCCGCATCTAGTACTATGAATGAAACATACCGTCTTTTTGGGTCCTACATGAACAATACAGTTGCATACCAGGATGCATCTACAGCATGGCTTATGTCTGATGATTTTGTATCGCGGATGAGCAACACCGTATACCAGCGGCTCGGTGCAACCGCAGGATCGAAAGTCGTTCGCGGATATTCGGAGAGCAAGAAAGTTAAGGAAGCAGCAGACGGAAAAGCCGCCGAATTAACACCCAAAAGCTCGAATAAGTCCATTAAAAGACGATCAGCTCCTGCTGGCTCTTTGTCTTCACCCTTTGTCCCCGATGAAAAAGACCAGGAGCAGGCACTTGCCGCCTTGGAGCGCCAAAGAAGCCCACTTGAGCGTCAGATGTCTTCTTTGACCGGAGAACGACAAGACGCTGATCAGCTAAAAGAACTCGAAGAACAGGCGCGGAAACAGGAAGAGAAGCAGATGGAAGATTCAGGAGAAGTGGAAGGCGAAGAAGAGGACAGAGAAATTGATCACCTCATTCTTGTCACTCATGGGATTGGCCAAAGATTGGGATTGCGTTTGGACAGTATTAATTTCGTGCACGACGTCAATGCCCTCAGGAAGACCATGAAAAGCGTATACGCCGCATCACCAGATTTGCAGGCTCTTAACTCGCAAGTCGATTCCGAGCTCAAAAATTGTCGTGTCCAAGTCCTTCCCGTATGCTGGAGACATTTGCTTGACTTCCCAAAACAAGGACTCAAGCAGCACCGCAAAGAGCTCGACCTTGCTGACGCTGATAAAATGGCAGCTGAAGACGAGCACTATCCCAGTTTGGCTGACATAACATTGGAAGGGGTCCCTGCTGTTCGGAATCTGATTACAGATCTAGCTATGGATGTTCTGCTCTACCAGAGTGCATATCGAGAACATATTGCTGGTATCGTGCAAAGGGAATGTAATCGCATATACAAACTTTTCAAGGACCGCAATCCAACGTTTAAAGGCTCCGTCAGTCTTTGCGGTCATTCCCTGGGTAGTGCAATACTTTTTGATATCCTCTGCCGCCAGCCAACGGATTCAGGACAGCTTAAGCCCCCTAATAGGGATTCTAAACGTTCTAAAAACAGAACATCTGAAAATCAGCAACCAGAAGCTTTCCTCTTGGATTTCGAATGTGCTGATTTCTTTTGCCTCGGATCTCCGATTGCCCTTTTCCAAATGTTGAAAGGGAAAACTATTGCGGGAAGGGACTTTAAAAGCTCAAATTATTCTCGTCAATCATACAACCCTACGGGCTCTCATGATATTTCAATAGGGACATCTATAATGGACTCTAGCGGAGCCCCCTTTTTTCCCAATTCAGTCTCGTCACCTAAATGCAATCAACTGTTCAATATCTTCCATCCGTCTGACCCTATTAGTTACCGCATTGAACCTTTGATATCCCCAGCAATGGCTGCTTTAAAACCTCAACCGCTACCATACGTCAAACGCACAATATGGAGTACATCTGGCCAGAGCCTCACCAATATCAGTACTCGGGTGGGTCAGAGCGTCGGATCCCTCTGGTCCCAGTTTGCTTCCGGGGTTGCAAGCAGCTTTCTGAACCGCAGTTTGGGCTTGAGTGACGGATCGACACAGCCACAACCAGCTGCTGGGGGTTCATTAAAAACAACTGGGTTAGGTAGCGACTCAGACAACGAGAAATCGCTTGCGGTTGGTGGGGAAGTGGTGATCAACGAGCCGAGCCGATCCCAGAAATATCCGACGCTCATCGACGCGAACATAGAAACATTATATGATGGGTTCCAGAAAACTAGGGATTCACCGATCAGCGTAGCCAGTGGGTCGGAGTCATCAACAATTGAAGAAATCGAGGCTGAAAATCGTGCGCGCAAGATCAGGTACGAGGAGGCGAAAGTGCGCGCTTTGAATTCCAATGGCCGGGTTGACTACAGTATTCAAGAGTACGTTTTAAACCACCGCCGTTTGGATTCGTGTGATATATTCAGGGGCTCTTTTTCAATATTTTTAAACGCAGCTAACCTGAGATATAGAGGAGCGTTTGATATATCGCTTATTGCCAGCATTGCCAGCCATCTTTCCTACTGGGCCGATGAGGATGTAAGCCACTTTATCATGTCGCAAATGCTGTCAAGAACGCGTAAGGAGCGCCGAGATGGCAAAACTACACCTGCCTACGAGCGATGATGTCGAATCCAGGGGTCGCCCGATGAGATCTTTGGACGAGATACGATTGCCCCTGGCAGCCAACCCACCTAGTAATTGTGTCATATGGACATTGGTGTTCAAAACCGGAAATCTACTATATATCCACTTTCAATCCACCTCCTGAGGTAACTGCAGAATACTAGTACGTGCAAAACCGACTACGCTAGCTACCGGTCTACCTGATCCATCAGGTTGTGCCCGAGGCGGATTGGATATAGACGATATATGTATCGTAGGATAAAACCTGAATAATTAATTGGTATTGCTGCATAAATATGCCTAGTTTAAGTTTTATAGTGAGAGACAGCAGTTCCAGTAAAGTTTATATCAACTTAGCTTCACCTATGGAGCTTATGTTAAATTCGCCATCTCAAGTCCTCCGTTCCCAGGTTTCCAGCTTCGTTGACAGGAATTTTGCTTTCCGCGCCCAAGCGTTTTGCGGGTGTCATAACGACGTCATCATTTCCAGCCAACCTCATTCGCCCGTCTGTCCTCATAAGTATCAACAGCTCCCTCTTTCAGCACCATTTCTCTTTTTTGCCTTCAGCCTTCAGTCTACTATTTAAATACGTCGAGGACAACTAAACGCTGCAATTTACACTCTTGACCATTTAAATAATAAACAACTCTCTACAAGAGCACTATCGACCTCTTGAACCACACGTACGGTATTGTTTTGAAGCCATGGCCACTCTTCAATGTATGACAGCTTACCCGCACCATCCCGTTGCCTCCAAAGACCTCCGCTAACATGCACATCTAACCTCTAGATCTCCCCGCTGTCAAACCATCTGCCATTGCCCTGGGCACTATCTTCAATCACGTTGCATCGCTGGGTGTCCTAACCCCAGTGTTTGGTGATACCTACCATCGCGCACAGGCCGCGAACTCAAAGGAGGAGTTCTTCAAGTCCAAGGAAGCTGCTTCTGCCGCAGCAGCATGGAGCAGCTCTTTGATTGGCAGCGCTGTGCAGAGCTATGGGGTTGGCGCGTTGATCAATGCTACTGGCACACTGAGCTATAAGGGAGCTGCTTACCTGGGAAGCTTGATTTTCTTTGCGAGCTCGGCACCTGGTGTAAGTAACGTTCTACTTTCTGATTTGTTTGGACGATCGATTCAGCCTAAGCCTACTTAAGGGGGCTCTGGGTAGGTGAAGATTAATTTGAGTCATGGCTAACCCTGATTCATTTGCAGTTCATCTCACAGGTTGTTACAGAGCGAAGACCGATGGATACTATTGCAGTTGGCGCCCTGACAAGAGTCCTGGAGACTGTTGGGTTGAGCTTGTTCCTCACCTGGTGGGGAACGAGAACCAACCCCTTCGATTAGGGATAATTGGTACACTTGCGGACTTATTCTGTAGTAGGGTTTGTCGGGAAGCCAGGGAGGGTAGGGAGGGTATACGGAAGAAGAACGGGCAGGGATGTCGAATTTGTACATGTGATTTTGCTGTGTATAAATGGGTGTGCGTTTAATTGCAAAGTTGTTCTTTGTGCCGCCATAAGATATAAAAACATATCATATGATGTATGTACTACTTGGAGTGATGCTCGAAGCTATGTTTCTTTATGGATGCGTTCCTTTACTATCAATGAAAGCCATAATAGTAAAAAAAAAAAGCTTTGATAATTGGAATGTTTTCTCTGCCAGGAGTTAGACATAATATTATTTTCCCATTATAATTTTCCTGACTTGGGGAATCTAGAAAGATCAAGACAAAAGGGTAGCTTAAGGCTTCATTTTCGTGTCTCCATTCCTCTCTATACATACACCTCGGGCCTCTGGAGAATCATTGAAAGCCTATATAACCACGCTCTGAGAAATGGGAGCGAAGGGGTGGCGAGTCGCTATTTTGCTACAGAAACATACAGAGAACAAACACCATCCCCTGCAAAATAGAATTGCTATATCGTATATGGCATTGGGAACAGTGATTAATCTATGGAATTACCCGCAAACAAATAGGAGAGACAGACGCAAAAGTGCTGAAAAGTGGCGTTGAGAGTTCTACGATGACGTTTGAAGAGAGCTTTTTCTGCTACCCCAACCCTGGGAGCTGATTCCCTTCCTTTCTTGACTGTAATTTGATACCGATATTTAGACTCATATATCAATATCTGTTTGGCCTACTGGTTTCAAAGAGCCGGATAAGTAGGTCTAGTCCCGATGGAAAAGGCTGGCGAACTTTGAAACCTATGTAACTTCCAGACAAATCGAGATTTATTTCAAAACAGCCCCCGTGCAACATTCGGATGAGTATTAGAATCTGCACCAGCAGATTTCTCAAAGGAGATGTACATGTATCTTGCAACTGATGCAAAAGGTGTAAACACCGAAATAAATTTTAACGAAAAGAAATCTGTACATTTGTCTCTATAAGATGAAAACTAAACTAGCTCTGACACGGAAAATTACACAAAAGTACGGCATGGGTAACTTTGATGGAAATGTTAGCTATACATCACACGAATTGTCATTCATAGAGGACCTTACCTGGACGGATAACCATGTTCAGAGCCTAGCTCATACTTCGATGCCGGGTTCAAGTTCGGAGCCATAGGTGGGAGCCCCTGTGAGTCTAACACACCCTCCACATTCTTTTCCTTCTCGAAGAACGCAGCTAAGCCATGCTCCTCTCCCTTTTGCCTCACTTCCACAAGCTGCTGGGCACCCGCCTCTCCGATCTGAAGAACGTCTGCTTTAGGAGCCGCCTCGCTTCCAACCGTAAGAAGTCCCACAACATCCGCCTGACTCAGTACGCTTGGGCGGGCGTAACTTCGTCGTGCATCCCGTTTCCAGTATGGGTTGTCAGCAATATCGCCGGCGGGCAGGGTGACGGGGTCATCGTAGGATTGGGGTGCGAGGGCGCCCGGCGTAGGGTTTCGGAATTGAGGGTTCAATGGAACACCATTTGATCGGGTTGGGTCGACGGCTAAAAACCGACGAATGCGTTCCCAAACACCGGTAGATTGAAGGGTATATTTCTGTTGAATTCAAAGTATCTTAAAAATCAGGATGAATTGACGGAGGGGAGAGGGCGACAGGATCTATTTTCGTACCTGGTTAACGGGGATAGCATTGGCGGACTTTGCCGCTCTCAATACCTGGGTCGACCGCATGCCAATATAGCTATCGACAGCCGATACGATTCAAACCTGCAACGTCGAGACTGAAGGGGTTGGGAGTTCCTCGTTCAGATATCCCTGGCATGTTCGCGCGGAGTTGGCGCAAGATCGGAGGTGTGAGCCAGCCTTGGCGATGATTATGTCAGCGGGCGGGAAATCATAATTCCGGGAGTGATTTTGCGGGTGGAACAAGTTAACTCCTCTATAGCGATGATAGCTCTACATTCGTTGATTACACACTTCCTCCGTTCCTCCAGAGAAGGCGAAAGGATAGCATTGGCAGATGGTACAAAGCCAGTTCGGCGATTACATTTCCTGACGTAAAATCCGGAGATTCTCCCCAACTCAAACTAGAACCACAGACATTTTTTCCAAGTATACGCCGGACAAAGACACTACCCCTGGCCCAAGATAAAAGCGAAGGCAATTAATTAATCCTCACCACTCTCCACCAGCTCCTGAACAGCATCAGCCGTAGCAGCTGGTCCGCCAGGCTGCAGAAGGAGAACCTTGCCCTCCTTACTCACAACACAAACACCACGTACAGTTCCCTTGGGCACTTTTTTCAGTCCAAGAGCCTCAATCAAACCAGCCGTAGGATCACAGAGTAAAGCATAAGGCAGATTTTGCTTGGATTTGAAATTCGCGTTTGCTTTGGGCGAGTCGGCAGAGAGCCCGAAGATGGACAATCCTGTAGATGTAAGCTTGTCGTATCGATCGCGGAAAAGACAGACTTGGGTGGTGCCTTTTAGAGGTTTTATTTATTAGCTGGGTCAGTATGTTATTAGATAGAAGGGAAAGCAAACGTTTCCCGCCATTGAGGTGAAGAGTGAGGAGTATTTTTGTTTTCTTTTTTGAGACAAATGAGCATATATTGGAAAAAAGACGCGCGACAAAGAGGCATCTGACATTGTTTATGAAGAAAGCGCGACAATTTACTTACAGCCAGGTGTTGAGGCGCGAGGATATGTGAACAAAACGACGCCCGCAGTGCTCTGTTCAACCAGCGACTTCAGCGTCGTCGGTGTTCCATCGTGAGTGGTGATATCGGTCCCGATCTTATCGAGGTCAATTGTATCACCGACCTTGGGTGCCTTCTTCTGCGACGACGTAGTCACAGGTGTGACTCTAGTAGCTGTCGTCGCCTTCACGGGCTTCTCTGGCTTTGGCACTGGTTCGGCAGCGACAACAGCAGCTGCCGCAGCAGCGCTAGGTTTGGTCGCTTTCTTGGTTCTTTTTGCCGTGCTTTTGGTCTCAATAGGTTTACGGGGCTCAGCGGGAGCTTTGCGCTTCCGTAATTCAACCATCCCTTCCTATTACTACTGGTATGGCGGAGAGTTGGGACGGTAGACACTATTGAAAATATATATAAATGTCAGTAATACATGCGTACAGCTCATGAAGGTCAGGTTTCGAATGCGATTGATATTTGGTTTGAACGGGGAGGGAGCAGGTTGTATTTGGTCGTTGGTCAAGTTGTCAGCTCAGGCTAACTAGTGCGCGCCACAGACAACCGCGATTTTGGCCAGGGGCGCGCACGCCTTCTCAAAGATCCGATAAGCTGCCACCCCCTAAAAAATATAAAGACACAAGAAAAAAAGGAGACAAAAACTTGTTTCGACCGACATCAAATTCTTCATCTATTACTGAAAAATAAGTTAAGCGCCAAGTTCAGTTATAACAATAGAACAATAAACAATTCGCAAGCGAAGGAACGGTACGCAATTTAACCCATACTGCAACAGAAGCTCAACACGGAAACAACATGATAAATCCAAAAAAAGCATGAAATAAAGAAGAGAGCCCCCAGAAATGTCCTTCAAGAAGTACGCCTTTTACTGAAATCATGGATTGCTGCCAAAAGGAAGGCCTTGCCATCCGAAAGTAATGTTTTGGGGAACAGATGCATTATAGCAACGCCCGTCCTCTATAGCCAGCCCCTTGAGGTCATCCTAGTCAAAAAAAAGTGAGCCAAGGTATTTTGAATAATTGCGCTCAAAAACCAATAACAATATATGCTTGAAAGCTAGGAACTGGAGAGATGGGAGGAACTTACAGGAACGCGAAAAAACATGTACATTTGTTGATCTATTCCTTTGAACCATTTGGTATTGTATGGAACGCGATTGCTGCTGTCAGTAGCTGACGTATTTCTCAAGAGTATACACTGGACCTGGCCGGGATATTGTGTCACAAGTTGGGGATAAGATGACATGATATCCAAATTTGTTGTATCTCCCACAATAATGAATTTTCGCTTTGGAAAGGTCTGGAAGACCTTATCAAGCAAGAACTCTCGGATTGATACAGTTGCTCCTAAATCGGTGAAATTCACAATTCTAGTGTCAAAAGAGCCGGTCGGGTATGTCTTGAAGATATAATCCATGTAGGGGCGAGTTAGTTGCTCGGGCGTTGTTGTTAGGTAGTGAAAGTGTAGATCCGGCAGGCTTCTTGACCAGTTCGCATATATCTCAGGCATATTCATCCAGGGAACAAAAGGTCGGCCAAAGAGGTTATTCAGCCCTTCCCTTATTGAGAATATTTTCGACACTCGAAGGACATCATCGATATCACTGATCAGCGTAAGCCCTTCGGGTGGAATGAGGTACGCTGTGGCATTTCCAGTATCCGTCGCATACGCATACAATTTGAGACGCTGCGTTTTGCGAGTTTCGTTTCCAGGTATCGGAAACGCCCCTGACACATTTTTAATCTCGATGAATGAATCGAAGTCGCCTTCCATATTCGTGACGCCTGGGACGTCAATGTCCTGCCCTTCCGTCCAAAGTTCTGTATCGTCACCGGGAGCGTCCGCAGATGTGTCAGGGGTTACACGAAACGAGACTTTCGTATGGCTTTGTTTAAGGATAAACACGCTTCGCGTCATATTGAGGGAGTGCGCATAATTTGCTGCCGGGAGCTTCTTAATCGAAGCACCGAGTAAAAACATGCTTGCGAGGGCGTGTAACATTTTATCCGCAATATTGGGTTGCTTGTAAATACTTCCACGAAACCTCAGGCTCCATCCTTGGTCGGTCCAGTTTCCATATGGCCTGCCAGCGGTATGATCAGCAAGCCGAAACAGAACAATTGGCTTCCTTCTAGAGACCGAGTGAAAAATAACGCTGCAAAAATCGAGAATACTCACGATATAGTAAGGACTTCTGTGGGAACATGCTGGAGAACCGTATCTGATGCATTGACACTCCGCCCTATATCTTGAGTGGTAGGAAACATCTGGAAAATACTCGGGAATCCGTTCTCCAAAGAAGGGGTGATGCGGCTCAGAAAACGGAACTGCGACTTGACAAAGCCCTCAATCTTGCCCAGTAAATTCAGCCAGTCACTGGACGTTGCTATATATATCGGATCCAGCACTGCAGATGTATGAGGGGTGGGGGGGGTGTCTGGAGTTGGAACTGCTGTCAGGGCAGCAATAGGTCCAAGATAATAACATAGCAATAAGACAACGACGGACGACCGTTGCCATCCTACCCAGCGCGACCACATATTCTTTTTGAATAAATGATGGCTTCAAATGCCAGGACAGATGGGGGATATCAATGATTTCTTCCGGGTGGAGATATCTTCCTATAGGCAGTGGACCGGGATATCGATGTATAGATATCACAAACTCTGCTCTGTCTAATGCAGAAAGCGTGCTCTCTGACGGCGAGCAATGCGCCAAATTGGCAACTCCCGACGCTCTTGCGCCGGGTCCATCCTGCCTGGCATGGACGGCCATCAGCCGTATCCGCGCCTTCCACAAGCGTGCAAGAGCATCGTCGCATGTCGTTCCCGCGGATGATATGTGCGGTCTTTACTTTTACCATATGGGACATTGCTCTCATGACAGGAAAAGTTTCCTATATCTTTTGGGGGATTACATCGACTTGCCACGCCACGTGCGTTGAGCAAGGTAGATGAAAAAGAATAATAAAGCCACGAAATAAGAAACCTGCAGGATATGATAGTAGAGCTTGCCGGGAAGCTGTAGCCGGTGCAATAAGCGATAGAGTGAAG
Source organism: Blastomyces parvus (assembly GCA_002572885.1). NCBI lineage: Eukaryota > Fungi > Ascomycota > Eurotiomycetes > Onygenales > Ajellomycetaceae > Blastomyces > Blastomyces parvus. The sequence continues at coordinate 52,685 of PDNC01000075.1, forward strand.
TTAGCGCTGCAAGCAGTTGCATCACTGCAGAACCTTTTATCTCATGTGAGGAGGGCCGGTTGGACGAAATGAAATAACTTCAAGAATATTCAGTCAGCTTTCATGGAAACGACCTGCTGCTCCCAATAGGGGGCTAATGGCACAACGTGATACTTTGTGTGGCCAATAAATACTATAAAATAGGCAAAAAACATCCCACTAACAAGACTTCGTGCAAAGCATCCGAATACCCAGCTAGGATTATTATAGATATATAAAAATAATTTGACGCCCCATGGTGCTTCACTATATAACCTTCCCACGCATTGCGGAAAATGAACCGGCCGACCCATTCCCTTAGAAAGAACAAAGGACGACAACAAAAGGGTACAGGTATACTTGGAACCAAAAAAAAAAAAAAAAAAAGAAAAAGAAAAAGAAAAAGAAAAAGAAGCCGACGAAAATAAGAAACGGAAAAAAGGGGGAACATGCCTGGGTTTTGCAAGGTACAAAAAAACAGGGTAAAGTTTAGAGCTGCCGCGCCCTCTTTCGTGCGCTGCCTTTGACCGGCGTCTCAGTGTCCCGATCATGGCGCTTTTCTTTCTGATCAAGCACGAGACTGAGCACATCGAAACCAAACTGTGGGTATTCCAAACACATGGCCTTGAACTCTTGCTCGGCCTCGTGGCGCAGGACATGGCTCCTCGTAGCCCAAAATGCAGCCACGGGTTTCCGAATAACGGTATCGTCCGCTGCGGTGTTGCCGTAGACGTATCTCGCATATGCGATTTCCCCTCGCGCGGTGCTGCTGATGCGATGGATCTTGCTGTGCGCTAATTGTTTGAGTGTTTGTAGGCCGAGTTTCTCGGCCAGGGTGTATACGCGCGCATGCTTTAGTAGCTGCTCGCCCGTGTCATCGACTGGCGGCATTGAAGGGTCGGACTCGAGTGCGTCGGACGGCGCGGGAAGGCGCCTTGGGAAGTATTCGCCCGTGTACTGGTATTGGAGGAAGCAGCCAATGGTATCTAATACCTCGTCTTCCAGCATTATTCGACGCTAATGGGGGTGGCGGAGATCTGTTAGCCATATTTATTTTGTTCTACTCTATATGGCTCTATTTGTTGCCGGCGGTTCTCACATTACACTACGGGTGTGGGTTTGGGGGATAGGGTAGCGTACAGGGCCATCATCAGTGAACTGGGAGACTGCGTCGTTGAAAAAGGGGCTAGCAGTAAGTATGGCTTGATGGGCTGTTAGGGTGGTTTGCTCTTCGCCTCTGCCGACAACCAATTCCACTATTGGGGATTTTAAGTATCTATTATATTAAGTGTCAGAGTCAATGCGCCAGCCTTTTATTACTATGAAAGCAGTCCGAAATTGGAGAAATGCGCCTCTTAATAGGGGTGAAGGAAGCACGGAGTACTCCAGGAATTGCAAGCCAATACGTTGACATCCTCACATAAATAGGGAGCGGAGATGTGGTTATCGACCGAATCAGTAACCTACTCACTCGATAAATGCGGATTCCTTGCTTTTTGGAGCTGGCGCATTCGTTTCTTCCACCTCAGCAGAAGCAAGCTCTGTTTCAGCCTCCGGAGGTTCGGTCGTCACAGGGGTTTCCGTAGAGCCAGCCATATCTACGTCGACGCTCTCCGCAGGGATCTCAATCCGGGGTTCGGTCATTTTTCTTCGATTGCTCCTCGAGAAATTGCGGAAAAGAAATAAATTATCAAAAGATGGTTGCGCTTGCAAACGATCGACTGTTATCCCGCACCAAGCTGGATGGGAGGCACAATTGCGGTCAAACCAAAATGACTGTGGAGAATCCGGATATTAAAGAGTACAAGCCCAATAAAAAAACAAAAGAAAACAGAAAATGATTGAAACAAGCCCCGCGACAATGGACAGTTCGAGCTCGCAGAGAGGTTTATGCAGGTCCCAAGCCTTCGTACTTTTTTGATGCGGAAGCTATCAGCATGACTAAGCTGCCGATCACATGATATTAGCACTCTGAGTATGATAGGTTTGAAATATATATACTCGTCTACATTATCACCATAATTCAAGTTGAATCGATTAAGATATTCATGTTTTTCAATAAGTACCCTTTATACGATGAGCTCATACAATTAGAGTTATCAAACTTCATTCAGGCTTAGCTTGCCTGTATAGTTGCTTTAATTATTTGTTCTAGAAGTTCTTCATATGATCATTTCCTCTCAGAGCTTTTAAAGAAAAAGAGGAGAAAAAAAGTATTATACTTCCGTTTCAAATCGAGCCTCCACGACGATGATGCTGCTCCCCGGTTGACGGGATCGGCTTTTCCATGCGTAGGCCCCAGTATAGCAAGTCCTCCACAGGCAGTAACACAAGGAAGACCCTATTACAAATGAATGCGGCATACACCACTACAATTGCAACAAGAGCATCAAGCCAGTAGTGGTTGGCTGTGGCCACAATTGCCACGAGAACAGACAGCGGGTACGCTAGTGCGATAGCAATATACCAAAATTTCCAGAAAATCGTTTTCCTCCGTTCTCCTTTTTCCAGAGTCTGTCGGAAGATGCCTGTATGGTACAGCATTGTACATCCGATGCAAAAGCTATAACCGAAGTGCATACTGGGCATGGCAGCTAGAGAGTTCACGTAGTCCCCACTCATCCAGATACTTTGAGCATTGTCACGGCGCACAGAATCCACGAATCCATACTCCGGGGGAAGGAGGCGGGGCGGCATGCAGGGGTAGAAGGTGAATGTAACGAATGCTAGGAGGTTTGTGAGGGTGAGAGTCCGTCGAACGGTGGCAAAGGCCCTAAAGGATGGCGCGATATAATAATACCATGCAATGAAGCTGCCAAAAATAGGTTAATTATTAGACCAGCCACTCGAGTAAAAAGGAGTCTCCGATCAGAAAGGAATAAGCCATAAAGCAAGCCATATACTTACCCCACTGTTCCTGGAATGTGAACGAGAGCGTAAAACCGATTGAGGGCAGTTAATGAGGATTGATGGCCGTGCATGAACCAGTGTTGGACATCATGTTCAGTCCAGGGGAACAAGAAGCTCAGCCAGCCGGACTGTTCCAGTTCCAGAACGTGAACACCATTCTGTAACGCCACATCCCATATTCCTGTCTTCGAGAAGACTCTCTGCGAAACTAATTTTGTCATCCTGTAGAAGAAGTAGGTCACAACCCAGTAAAACATCTCGACCAGGAAAGGAAACTTTTGCATAATGCGGCTATGCAGGTTCCCGGCGAAACGAGACGTGTTTGGGGTCCAAACCACCATCCCACAACAGTATCTCTTCTTCCATGGGCTGCCAGTAGCTGAAATTGTGTCTTGAGCAGCATCTTCGTTCGTCGAACAATAGTCAAGTAATCGGGTTGTGGACTCGGCGCAACGGGGATTGTCCAGGATCGATGGGCGTTTGTCATAAGGTCTGCGGAAAATCTGGAACTCTCGTTTACGTGTAGCTATCATCGCGCTGACAAGGATAGTGAGTACGATCTGGTTGACGGCATCAGTATTATCAACGATGATTTACCAACTATCCCGGAACCCCCTGAAGACGGCATACTAGTGGCTCCCCCCACTGGGGGAGTTGGAACATCGGTTCGCTATTCCATTGAAGAGGTTCTTTGGAGGTATTGGTGCCCATGAAATTGGAAACGATATCGGAGTTTGCGTTGATTTGAGACATGATGAACTGGAAGAATGGAATCTGGCTTTGTTGGCCCAGCCGCAGAACCAGACGGGCGGAGACGCTTGAGAGGGAAAATGAGGGATCGAAGGGGGCGGTAGGTTATAGTATAAAAAAAAACGAAGATAGTAAGTGACCAGTAGACAGGTAGAGATATCCAGGTGCCTAAGGTGCGTATCTCGAGCTATCTGAAGTAGCTATATACCTACAGGCATCGGGTACGTGAGCAGGTAAGAAACGATGGGATTGCGCGGCACCCACGCGAAGAGTGAGATGAAGCGAATGCACCAGGCCGAAAGTTCGCATACGGAAACAGAAATTAGAAGGCAGAAAATAGAAAATAAAAGACGACTATGTCATTTTAGCACCATAAAATGCTACTGGCCATAGAGAGCTAACTATGGTCAAGAAAAAGGTGGAAGTTGGACCGAGAGCAGAAGAGGCAATCGTCGTTACGCAGACTTTGCTGCCATCCGCCGAGTTCCTTGGTTCAAGAAACTCAAACTTTCAGGGAATCCGCAGAGTATAAATTGCTTGGAAGAAGCTGGATTGTCTCTATCGCGCAAGCTGGACATTTGTTTATACTCCGTACATAATATATTGCAACCAAGCCCAGCTATCCATGAATGCCCGGGACCCGCTGCTAATTGGTAGCCACATTGATAGCGGCATCAACATGCGCTTGGTGGTGCCCTTAGGCGCGTTGATCATCCGCATGGCGCACAAACCTTATCGTGACTTCATCCCATGCTGTTAACTATCCTGTAGCCTGTGGGGGGTTTGGCTCATAGGAAATTCAGGCAAGGAACGAATCATGGATGCTGAAATGTCGGCCAGCAGAAGGACAGACGATTTATCGTAGGCTGTAGCGGGTGTATGCCCTCTCCATGGCACTCGGGATGAGGAGCATTCCCACCTGGGAGAACAACGTGGTAGCGGATATGCTTTGCCTGAATGTTTTCCTCCCGTTTGAGAGACATAGGCTACTTCTAAGGGGGGCTCAGCAGAATAGAACTCCTCTACAAGTAGATGACACCCAGCTGGATGGGGGTATGCCACGAACTACATGTAATAGCACCTTGTATGGCGATGGTGGCCCCAAAAGGCACATATCCGGTGATAGCTCGTCCACTCAGGTAGGATTCTGGAAACACATCAACACTGAGGCAATAGCTGAGTATCAGAAAGAGAATATATATCTCCATCTTGTTAAATTAAAGCCGCAGTGAGAAAATAGTGGTCTGGATGACTAAGCAAATATATGGTCCTCCTCGTCCAGCCGCGATCCCTCTTGCATCCTTGTATCGAATTGCAACGACGCTATCTGACCGGGATAAGCTGATGGCGGCGGTTCGAATGCCCCTCATTGATTCGATCTGTCAATGCGTTTTCTCCACCAGCCATTGCGTCGTCTTCGCCATTGCACGGCACATATAAAGCTTCACAGATCTCAATTCCAGGTTCAAGTCACCTTGATCCGCAAAGAATACAGTATGGACGCTACTGTCAACCCTCCAAGGGATCCAAATACCCTGTCCAATTACAATGCCTTTCGTACTACTCATACGACGGTCAATTTCGATATCCTCTTCGATAAGCAGCAACTCGCCGGGAATGTCATCCATCAGCTGAAATCACTCACCAATGGCGAAGCCCGTGAAGTCATATTAGACTCTAGCTTTCTCAATGTCCGCGATGTCAAGGTTGACGGCGCGCAGAACAAGTTCGAGCTGCTGCCTCGACAAGAGCCCTATGGCAGTGCGTTGAAAATACCCTTGGCTGAAGGCGTAGCTTTGGGCAAAACGGTTGATATCGATATCGCCGTTGAGACAACCGAGAAATGCACCGCCTTGCAATGGTTCACACCAGCCCAGACATCCACCCAAAAGCACCCTTATATGTGTGAGCATCTTCTGTTCTCGCTTGGAAATGATCTTATTATTAAGTTAAACTGGTTATATCAGTCACAGTTCCTGACTATCTACACCTTCTACACCCTTAGTTACCCAATGCCAGGCGATTCATGCTAGATCTATATTCCCATGCCAGGACACCCCAGATGTCAAGGCCCTCATTGACTTCAATATCTCGTCACCACTTCCTGTCATTGCTAGCGGTGTGCCAGTTAGAGATGGCTCATCATCCTCTTCGGAATCTAGCAACAAGGTTTATAAATTCCACCAGAAGGTCCCTATTCCAGCTTATCTTTTCGCGATTGCTAGTGGGTAAGTGCTATGCCGTGGTTTCATTGCCGTACTGACCATTTCTTTTGCCCCCCCGTTCTGTCTCTTTCTTTCGCTACGGCTCCGTTAATTCGTGGAACGGGATCCATAACTAATCGGAACAGGGAAATCGCTGAGGCACCGATTGGCCCACGAAGCAGGGTTGCCGCAAGCCCTGACCTGCTTGAGAAGTCCAAGTGGGAACTTGAAGCGGACACGGAAAAGTTTATGCAGGCAATTGATGTATGAAACTTCTAAGAATCTCTGACGTTGGTTCTGCAATGAACGGAAACAGAAACGAGAAACTGACTCCAAAGTTTTATAGAAAATTATCTTCCCGTATATCTGGGGGGAGTATAATGTTTTAATCTTGCCTCCAAGCTTCCCGTACGGAGGGATGGAGAACCCGATTTTTACATTCGCTACGCCTACTTTAATCTCAGGAGTAAGATATTGATTCATTTCTTTCCTTTTCCGAGCTTCAATTGACATTTATTCTTGATAGGACCGAGAAAACGTTGACGTTATTGCCCATGAGCTCGCTCACAGCTGGAGTGGTAACCTGGTGACGAATGCTTCTTGGGAACATTTTTGGCTTAACGAGGGCTGGACAACTTACTTGGAGAGAAGGGTAACGAATATGCCCACACAATCCTGCAATGTTTTATTCAGAAACTAACTGTCATCTTCTAGATCCTTGCAGCTGTGTAAGAGTCATTCAAACCGTAAAGAGGGTTTCCCCCGATTACTGATGTGTTAATAGACACGGCGAGCCCTATCGCCATTTCTCCGCTATCATCGGATGGAAGAGCCTAACGGAGTCCGTGGAACGTTTTGGTAATGACCATGAGTTCACAAAGCTCATCATGGACCTCAAAGGAAAGGATCCAGACGATGCTTTTTCCAGCATTCCCTATGAAAAGGGGTTCGTATTCTTGTTTTACCTTGAGAATCTCATTGGCAAGGCTAAATTTGACAAATTTATCCCTCACGTACGTTCCCCCTTCCACCCTGCGGCTAACTTTTGGGAAAACCTGCTGACATATGGACGATATTTCTTTTCAAAATAGTACTTTACGAAATACAAGGAGCTGTCCCTTGACTCGTATGAATTCAAGTCGACAATGCTCGATTTCTTCTCAAATGATTCAGAAGCCCATGACTTACTCACCTCCCTCGATTGGGACAAATGGTTCTACAGCCCCGGACTGCCACCTAAACCAGACTTCGACACCTCACTAGTTGACATCGTTTACGACCTGGCAGGGAAATGGCAAACGGCTCCCGAGTCGGGATTTACTCCGACCGCAGTTGATGTTAAGGGTTTAAGCGCAAACCAACTGGTAGTATTCCTCGAACAGGTGCTATCGTTTGAGAAGCCTCTTTCAGCAGAGCAGTCGAGGTTGATGGGCGATGTATATGGGCTCGGCAAGAGTGGGAATGCCGAGGTTTTGAACTTGTATTTGCAAGTCGGCTTGAAGGCTGGTGATAAGGATATCATCGAGCCCACTGCCGTGTTTTTGGCAAGCGTCGGACGAATGAAACTGGTCCGCCCAGTGTAAGTGACTACTCTAAGCTCCACCGTCTATATCGCCTAGTTTATCACGAGGCTGACCTGGTTCCAACTTCAAGATACCGCGCGTTGGAGAAGCTCGATCGCAACATCGCTATTGAAACGTTTGAAAAGAACAAGAATTTCTACCATCCCATCTGCAGAGGCTTGTTGAAGAAAGATCTGTTTGGGGATAAGGAGAATTAGTGTTATTCTCCTCTGGCACATGTAACCGGATACCGATGCAAATATGACGGATACAAATATGATCCCACAGCCGATTATATACTTTACCAATTTGTTATACATTTTAGTTCGCGCCCATCAGCCTATATTCTGGGTATGTTCGTTTGTATACTAACTTGCAACTAACCTACGCGTGCCTGCTCCGACGTTAGTGGAGAGTCACCAGATTTCAGGCTCACTACTACAGAGCCTCGAAGAAGATACTCTGAACATTCATACCATTTGAATTATGTAGAGATGATATATACTAAATTGTACAGTGGTGGTCAACCTCCAAAATATAAATAATCCGTAGGATGTCATCTCAAAGGACATGTCAAGATTTATAATATTACACACCATCATCAACCCCCCTCATCATTCCTTTTTCTCTGCTTCGCCTGCCGGTTGGCCAAACGGTTCATTCATCCCGCGACTCACCGTCCCAACTAACCCCCAATCCTGCCGATTGAGCCCAAAAGTCTTCTTCCCAGTAACCAAATCTACCAACGCCTCATCCGGCACCCGACTCATCTCCACCAACACTCGCCTCATATACCCAACCACAACCGCCACTTTCCCCCAATCCATCTCCTTGGGTGGACTCCCATCATCGGCCGCCTTCGGTTCCACATGTGACGCTTTCCAAATGTTTCTCCACACAGCAGCCCCGAGTACTGCGTCTCCGGATACTAGGCCTTGGTCGTATGCAGCCAGCACGCCGCGCCATTGGATGAACAGGTCTTTGAGGTAGCGGTTGCGAACACCGCGCATGGTCAAGCCGTGGTAGATAGTCATGCGGTGTTCGGCGTTGTGGGAGAAGTTGTCGAGGAGGTGTTGGGAGTAGGTGCGGAAGCTCTCGGGGGAGGGGAGCGTGCGGAGGCGCACGGTTAGGAGGTACATGTGTAGGAAGGTGATTTGGGACCAGGTGGAGAAGGTCGGGAGGAGGCCGAGTTCTGTTTTATTTTAGATTATAAGTAGTTAGTTTTTGTTTGCCATGTATAGACAAAATTGCTGTATTTGATATTTTTGATATTCCTCGATCCCAAAATCCTCCAAAGCTGTAGGAGGAAAGCAGTAGGTTAAAGTGACCAACCTTTATACCACGCCCCCTCGCCCACACCTAGATCCTCACCATTAGCCGTCTTGGGTACTATTCCGCCGGCCTGCGACGCCTGAGGAATCTTATAGTCCGCCTGCAGCTGGCAAGCCTCGAACATCTTCTTCGTCGCTCCATATGCCGTATACGTTTCTGTCGTGCGCGAGGCGCGCGACTGGAGCGACTGCGCTATATGAGATATTGGCGACGACGGGGAATTTGCGGGCTCATTTTTTAAATCACGTAGTATTTTTCTATTGCTACTCTTGTTGGGCGGAGATGTGGATGTGGATGTGGATTTGGAGGATGTTGACGTGGATGCGTAACGGGAGGAAGAGATTCCTGCAAAGCGGGCAACAGGAGCTGAAGAGGAATTAAGGGCGCAGGGCCTCTGGAACTATGTTTATGTACAAGTTAATGGGTTTCGCACGATCTTGACGTAAATAGGACGAATGAGACATTTCAAAATAAAGCTACATTCAATTAATTGGGCGCGATTGGATTTGGTCTTTACCTCTGGACGGAATGCGAACCTCAGCATGTCTGAGCACCGGATGCAGGAGTGTTTCGAAGACATCCTTGGCTGCTAGATATGGAGAGATAGGATAATTGTTGTGATCAAAGAAATGTAAAATAAGATCAAGACATACTTGAAGTGCTTAATTGATCTATTTTCTTTAGAATTTTATCCAGGAAAGTTGCGGATGAGTTCAGGGCTGCGAGTTAGATGTTTGCACTGTTTGCTATGGAACTTGGCGTTGAGAACCGAAGGTCAAGAACCCGACCCCTGGACGTTTATATTATCTTCAATGAACAGGGAAAATGGACAAGAAAGTCTTGGAAGCTGAAATTGTAAATTGTAAATAAGGTGAAGTACCAGTAGAATTACCCAGTGAAAATATTACTTTCAAATAAGATATTCCATAGTACCATCCCATAAAGTATGTACCATATATGCGCCGTAAATGCATGGGACTAGATATCTTGACGCTACATAACTGCAAGCTCAAAGCAGGATAAAGACAACGGCAGGAGCGTACGGTACGGGTATGTGTAATAGGTGCCGGCAGGCTACCAGCTATACTCAAGTTCGGAGGGATGGGTCCACCTACAACTTTCAGGAACGTATGTTGTAAGATAATTGGTAAGGTGGATTTCACCGACGCTTTTAGAGCGACAAGCTTTTGTAGCTTTTCTCGGATTGTATTCGTGGGAGTTCATGATATATCATGGGGACGCAGAGCTGCGTTACTTTAACAAGGAGAGCGATCCCGAAGCTAAACACCTCAGCCGTCAACAAAAACATGCTCCAAGCTCGCCTCCACCTTGGGTAATAATTCGGAGAGCTTATTTGGGTCTCGCATTATAGCCGGAATATCTTCCCGCGAGCTGACTAGGCGCTGCGCTATCTGTTAGCTAATTGCATCAAAATCTGGTATCTCGCGTACTTGGAAATTGAGCCCATACCTGTCGCACTTGATCATACTTCTCCTCCTTCGCCTGATACTCCCGAATCACTTCCCGCGTTTCGAAGTCGACATATATTCTAGTATCCCTTAGGCGAACCAGTACATTATCTAACCGCATGAAAAACCGGGTCAAAAGCAGTAGGCGAGAAGGCATGACGCGAATCTTGCACGATAACATGGCAATACCATTATCCGCCAGCTCATCTTCGTACAGCATAACTTCGTCGAAAAAGAGGATGGGATCTGGTCGTTTTAAGAGTTCAATGGGAATCGGGGATGAAGAAGGCTCGAATGGTTTTGCGCCTGGAGAAAGTGTGCCTTTATAATCTGTGCTATAGGACCAATCAAATGGCTTGACTACCTCTTTAATCCCCTGATGTGTATTTTCTCTAAGCAATTAAAAACCAAACAATTTAGCGTCCGCGTCAAAATCGCATCCTTTTATAGAGTTCATATTTCATATTTTCGAGGGTATTCACCTGCTCTGCTGCCACTCCTTCGAATAAGCCACTTTTAGCATCGTCTCCCCAGTTTTGTCGACACGGTCCAAGGCATCAAAAGCGTTGAAATCCAGCTTCCATCCTGAGGGCTGGTGCTCGATTGTGACATGGTTGTCGCCAAATATCATCTCTGGAGGTGCAATGCCAAGCTTCGTAGTCATCTCATCAATTGGGCCGGCTTTGAGTATTGGCAGTTTTTGGGTAGTTATTTTGAAGCCATGTCTTGTAATTGAATTGTCTCTGGGGGCAGCGGCAGAGGGGAACTGCGTATCCGGGGGTGCGCCGTTGGAGGCCATGATGCGACGCGCCAGAGGCAGAGTGCTTGTCAATGTACCCAAAGTTGATTGTGGTGACCAACTAGTTAGTTGTATATCGTCGGCCAAGACTGAAGCATATATGAGATCCCAAAACAAGCTCAATGCTTTGATTTAGTTGTGATCAGCTCCAAATAATATGTCCGGCGTTGCTTCATGCAAGATCCATAAGCAATGTTCTCCGCGCAATGTTGAAGAGATTACCTAATGCGGTTGGTGCTGCCCCGCAGAATGCCAAGGCGATAAGAAAACGAGGCTCGGCCGGATTAACATCGATCCGGTCCGTAGTTGCTGTGGTGACCGTTGGCCCTGCGACCGAGTAAATAAAGACGGAGCCGAGCCTGGGGAATATCAAATTCCTCCAACACCGATTGCAGAGCATCTGAGATATACGGATTACCCAAGGAACGGAAACCGATTTCTGTTCGCCCTGAGAAGAGTTCTTTATTTTACTTCTCTTCTCCTGAGAGCTCACATTGCTTTCATCTTTCATCACAATGTCGAAGACACTCGAAGCTCGGTTTGAGCATCTCTCCGTCAACGATGAAAATGAACCCCCTAGCAACACCACATATTACCAGAAGCAAAAGGTAAGGGTTCTTGATACCAACACACACACACACAGACACACACATATATATATTATAATCAATGCTATGAGAATGTTGGGCTAACACCTCAAGCAGGGCACACATACAACAACGGCTTCAATAAGCTCCTCAACTTCGACAACACAGCTTACCAACAACCCAAACCGCTCGAATTTGCTAAAATACGCTCTGCAAAATAGTAATGGTCCGTCTCCCCGGAAACCCCAAGGAAGCATCAACCTGGTATCTTCGTCCCGTAGCTCCACTGAGGAAGGTTCTGTGGTCAGCCGGACTTCCATCCCGTTTTACGAGCAGCCAAGTGGCCCGAAGAAATTCCACCTGGGGATGTTCGAAATTGGGAAACCCCTTGGAAAGGGCAAGTTTGGTCGAGTATATCTTGCTAGAGAGCGATCAACCGGCTTCGTATGTGCTCTGAAGGTCTTGCACAAGAGCGAGCTGGTCCAGGGCAAAGTCGAGAAGCAATTGCGACGAGAGATCGAAATCCAAAGCAACCTAAGACATCCAAATATATTACGCTTATACGGCCATTTCCACGACAGCAAACGAGTGTTTCTGATTCTCGAGTTTGCGGGAAATGGGGAGCTGTACAAACACCTGCGAAAGGAAAACCGCTTCCCTGAATGGAAAGCTGCGCAATATATCGCGCAAATGGCTGCTGCATTGAAATACCTGCACAAAAAGCACGTCATGCACCGTGATATCAAGCCAGAGAACATTCTTGTAGGCATCCACGGTGAAATCAAGATAAGCGACTTCGGCTGGAGTGTACATGCTCCAAACAACAGGAGAAATACCATGTGCGGCACCTTGGACTACCTGCCCCCAGAAATGCTTAAGCCTGGATTACAGGACAACTATTATAACGAGAAAATCGATCTATGGAGCTTGGGCGTGCTTACATACGAGTTTCTGGTTGGAGAGGCTCCGTTCGAAGACACTCCCGTTATGACTCGGCGGCGGATTGCTAGGGGTGAGATGAAAGTGCCGTCATTTGTGAGCGCGGAGGCTAGAGATCTTATCAAGAAGGTTGGTCTGGCATTTTTCTAATTAGCAGTTTCTTTATTGACCTCACTAACTTCAAATAGCTGTTGGTTCTAGACCCTGAACATCGAATTCCTCTGGACGAGGTTCAGCAACACCCTTGGATCATTAAACATTGCGTCAAAGGCGAGAGGGCAACGAAGCGAAGCTCTGGCAATAAAAGTTCTAGAGATTAGATACGCCTACCTGTAGCCTTGTGTTTTGAACTTTTCTGGCACTGATTTTAGTTGAAGGTGTCATTTATCGAGCGGGTGTACGGAGTATGATTAATTGTCCGTTTTGCTTAGCTTTGGCGTACAGGATCGGAGACATGGCATTGATTGCACATGGATAATTGTTTTTGGTGCTAGCTTCTTTCAAGTTTTCGGTCTTTTCGTTAATTAATTGAGTGGTTTATCAGCGTATCAAAGAATTAATCATTCCAAAATAAAAACGCCGCTCTCCCCTGCCAGATGATCTAGTTTAAACAGTCCTACCAATACCCATATGTACTGTACAAATGTATGATAAGAAAAAAAAACGGAAAAGGGGATGAAAGACTCCAGAAACACCCTACAAATGTCTTTCCCTGTTCAATTCTTATCGATAAATCTCATCGAAAGGGCGGGTATCTCGGAAACAGCTATCCCACACCTCATCCACGACCTGTCTCGCGTGCTCCGCGTCCTTACAAGCCGGCCGCGCCATGACTGACAACGCCGCACGCCGCCGCACACACTCCTGATGCTGCTGCGTTAGCTTCCACTGGCCGCGCCGGAAGAACTCTCTGGCCCATCTGCATTCCCCGCTTAATGAGCTTGCCCGGATCTACACGCAACGAACCAACAACCGGTTAGACTATGTTGTTATATCTTATATATCTTGAACGACATATGTTCGGAGATCGGATCTTGGAGAATGATAAGCGGTGAAATATAGACAAACCTCAGTGCAAGCAGCGTGTCTCAAATTGTCCGCCCAGTTCAGCTTGAACCGTAAATGATCGTACGCATGCATCATCTCATGTGCCATTGTATCCTCTAGATGTCCCTGGTCCTTCATCGCATTTGCGCATATCCGGATACCGTATACCGGGTCAAAGCCGCCGGCTTGTCGTTGCGTGCAGCGCCGGCAATGGATGTTGTGGCTGGATATATCACCACCCAGTTGCTTGATGTTATCTTGGAGAAAGCGGATTATGGGACCTGGATGAAAATGAGATACAGGGTAAGCACTGAACCGTATATGAAATACTGCGGACGTAGGCAAATTCCGAGGTTTAGAGCACAGAGTGACAGCCATACTGTATTTTATAAGATAATCACGCTGATCCTCACAGCGTTTACAATCGCTTTCTTCATTTCGGATATCCCGCGCGAGTAAAAATTGTTCCTTTCCCTCCTCCGTCATTCTACCTGTCAAAATTGAGAACATGTTCTTCATTTGGGTCCAAGTGTCATCCCCTGGTGTGAAGCCGGTGTCTGTAGGTGGCGCTGGGGTGCCAGCCCCGGCACCCGATGAGTTCGTATCCGTCATTTGCTGCACAGTAGGAATGTATCGACCTGCGGTGAACCTGCTCTACACCCGGTAATGTCAATAAATAGTTCCCGTCCGGAATTTCAGATGTCAAATAATGTTGAAGGCGCGACGAGATCTGCCCGAGAGCGGTGAAGGGCGGCAGAACATGTGCCGCAAGGTTCGGGTGAACTCGAAAATCATAGCCAAAACTAAATTATACCAAGGCATATTCATGGAGACAATCAACTATCCCTGCGCCCTATGACGGGACCCACGGACAACGACCAGTAGGTGTTATTTCTACACCAGATAACCTGGATTCGTTTTCAGAACCCCCCCCTTCTCCTGGAAGTGGGCCTCGTGAATATGAGCGCCCAACTTCCAGGCAAGGAGAATCAACCATTGACGTTGACGATACGGGCAATATGAAGGGATATACGATTGTCATAAAACTGGGTGAGTACCTTTTGAAACAAAGCAAGCTAGTTGGTATAATTGTCATTATTTTTTTTTCGACTGAGTGACTGATCTATTGGTTTAAATGAAAAGGGACGAGTTCGATCGTTGACGAAGTGACGCATGAACCAATTCTATCCATTTTAACCCTTATCGTCGAAACCACAGCAAAACTCCTAAGAGATGGGCACCGGGTCATCATTGTCTCTTCAGGTGCCGTCGGAGTTGGATTGCGTAGGATGGATGTTGCAACTCGACCGACACATCTTCCTCGAATACAGGTTCGCATCACAGCAGTATATACTAATACTCAAACGATCCGGCAACTGTTAACATTGGCTAATGTCAACTCCAGGCTTTGGCGGCTGTTGGACAATGCAGGTTGATGAGTCTATGGGATAGTTTGTTCGCGCATCTGCGACAACCCGTGGCTCAGATTTTGTTGACGAGGAATGACATTGCGGACGTGAGTGTGTTCCGTGGGCAATGCAATACAAAAGGGTCCAGGAAACGAGACGATTCCGAAGTCTAACCGTGGTAATATATATAGACAACCCAATACCGCAATGCGCAAAATACGCTTACGGAGCTCTTGGATATGGGAGTGGTTCCGATTGTGAATGAAAATGATACTTTGGCGGTTTCGGTAGGTGGACCTGGGGATGGATGGAAGGGAATTACCATAACGAGTGCTTATTTTGACATAACCCTGAGTAGGAAATTAAATTCGGTGACAACGACACGTTATCTGCCATCACCGCCGGTATGGTTGGAGCAGATTATCTGTTCCTAATGACCGATGTCGACGGTTTATACACATCGAATCCCCGCACCAACCCGGATGCGCAGGTAATTGAGGTGGTGTCGGACATCTCCAGCCTCACAGCCGACGTATCTTCCGCAGGCTCTTCATTGGGAACAGGCGGGATGGGCACGAAAATAGTCGCGGCACGCCTAGCCACAAGTGCAGGTGTCACGACCATAATAACCCGTAGCTCACAACCAGGCAGCGTCCTCGAAATCATCAGATACCTCCAACATAACGCACAGAACGAGTCATCAACAACATCCACTGTAAATAAAAAGCCCGTTTCTCCACCAACATCATCGCCTCCATCTCCATCCTTAGCAAAAGCAACTTTGCCAGCACATACTCGCTTCGTCCCCTCGACCACCCCGATCCACTCCCGCTCCTTCTGGATTTTACATGGACTCGCTCCACACGGCACTATCTATATCGATACAGGTGCCTATGCCGCCACCTTAAACAAAGCCGGCCTGCTCCCCGCAGGCGTCGTAGGCGTCGAGGGTCACTTCGGCCAGCAAGAGGCCGTGCGAATCGTCGTCGTCGAGCAACGCTCAACCTCCGCTGCTGCCCTCAACGGTGATTTCCCGCTCCAAGGCGCGTCACCGCGGGAAGTCGGGCGGGCGTTGGTGAATTACGGCAGCAATGAGATTGCGCGCATCAAGGGCCTGCGGAGCACGCAGATCCTACCCACGCTCGGATATGCGGATAGCGAGTATGTGGCGCTGAGGGAGAATATTGCGTTCTTTGGAACGTCGGAAAAGGCGAGCCGGCCTACAACGCCTGCGCTGGAAGATGAGTTCAGGGTTCTCAGTGGGGCCTCGCCGCGGGCGGCGTGATTTTATTATTTCTTCTTATTGAGGTGGGATTGGACTGGGGTTGGGTTTGATTGTGGATTGGAAGTTCCAGCCTTTATTTCTTTTACGTTCCCAATGCTTTCAACATACATTCACGTAGGGGAATAGGGGCTGCGTTGGCGTTGCGTGGAGGGGAGGTTGAAGTCGTCCATGTCTTTTCTTTTTTCAGCATATTAGATTATTCCCCATCCAAAAAAATTTTGGAATACATACCAGGTAACCGATAGCGCAAACGGACGTCCAACCTTAACGATGGACATAAAAAAATGGGAGGCGTCTTTATCTTTTTACATTTTGTAGCCCGAGATAGTATCACATATAGCTCGCTATCTATCCCATGATATAAAATTAGAATCATATAATGTGTTCAAATATAGCATATAAATCACTTGTGCTAAACAATATTCGCTACATATAATACATCAACTACTTCACTGCGCGAAGGCATGGTTTCTGAAAAAAGACGGGGTGAAGGGAAATAGGTTAAAGGAACAAAACCGAAGACATGACAGTTTCCGCCGCCGGATATTTCATAGCTCAAATTAATGAAGCTGATACAGCGCTAAAACGAACTCCGCATACGTCAATGTTACCTACCTAGGGTAACGCAAGGCATATACTATAACCATAACCAGTCGCTGCGTGGTCAACCTAAAAATAAAAACAAGACGAACAAAAGATAAATGAAGGAAGAAAGGGATGAACGTAATAAAATCGGGAGAAGCAGAAGAAGTGGATCCCATGTCTAGTGTTAATCTTTCCACCTATTCAAAAATTTCTGCATATCGTCATCAGTTGGCGCAGGCGCAGCCTATTTCACACCGCGAACCAAAACACATCAGCAACAAAAACCGAGAAATGCTGAGAAATATATAGAGACTCACCGTATTCTCAATACTAGCCACCTTAAACGTTGCTATCACGGAAACCGTCGTCCGGATGGTAGGTGTAGGTAAAAAGGACTTTGCAATGTCAAAGGGACTCGGAGGATATAACGGGGGAGCACTCTTGAGGGATATTTTCGTCGGGGGTTGCATGGGCATCGGCGCATAGCGCGTCAACCCGGTTTGGTCCTCATAAGGTAGATTTGCCTGTCTTTTGCGCAGCTCATTGCTGTGAGTCGGCGGGCTATCTGTTGTTCCGGAGATAGCCTTTATTCCATCTAGCAATCTGGGTGGGAAGCTGCCGGTCATGTCTGAGAGGGTGAAGCGCGAGGAGTGGACGAGGTCAAGGCCATCGGGGTTGTTTATGACCATTTGTAGGAAACTGGGGGGGATTTATATAGTGGGTTAGTTGGGATTTATACGTTTGTATACATTGCAGCCGTTGATATGTGGGGTGAAGGGCATTATTCACTATGCATTGGGCTCGTTTCCACCAGCTTTAACTGGGACACGGGTAGATATTGAGTTTCCTTGGGCAAAAGTTCTGTCTTTTGCTATGTGCATCAATTGGTCCTATGTTATAAGAAGTTAATAGAGTTAGTAAAGAACAATAATGAGAAGAAGAAGAACCGAGTTTTATAAACTTGAAGGGAGGTAATGTAGCATCCATACAAAGGAATCTTCGTCATTCCCGCCAGCGCAAAGGAAAATATCAAATCGGACAGCATCGGGGATCTCCGAGTTATTCCCTATATGTTGCCATTCCGCGCTCAGATCGTCTCCGCCTTTCAGGATAGCTCCAGCAACCGGTGCTGTGAACTCAATTGCGGCAGAGGCGGAAAGGACAAGCTGGGCGAGTGGCAGAAGTATGCGCGTCCTCATTTTGGAGTAGACGTTGTATACTATACGGAGTAGAAGGAGTAGCAATGAAATGAGAGTCAGTTAGCAGACTTGAAAAAGTTAAAGTTAACGAGAGACTTTTCGCAGCTGGGAATAGCGATTGGGTGATCTATGCCATCTCGACTACTTCCTGGTCGATTAGTTGGACATGAACAGTCAACAAAGACCAGAGTTGCGAGAAGTGACATCGGCGTCATCACCGACTGCGGAGGAACTGTATGAGTGTTTACAGTTTCAATACGAGTACAAGGGATATGTACTGTCCACGGCTATTTGTTTAACGCATTGTTTGCAAACAATTATATAGCGCAGAATACATTCCTGCTCTGTAGCCATGGCATTATTTCGAGAGAAACATCCATATAACATTTGCAGAATATCAAATAGACCCTAAGTTGGTTGGCGATCGCCTTATCCCCGCTAAGCACTCATAGTTCCCGCCAAAAAATACAGAAATACGAGGCCAATACCAAAATAGCCGCCGTGTCACGGGATCTGCTAGCTCAACCTCCACCAAACCATGCGGCCGAACAGATATATATACACAATTGAATCATGAAACCACGTTCAATTGCCTCTTCTCTCAGTATATCATTTGCTTGCGAGGGCACAATCTAGCCACCATGGATTGGAGTGTTAGCGGAGTAGCCACCGCCCTTCTCTCCGGCAACCTAATTGCCATTCTCATTACCCTCACCATTGCCCTCGGCCTCCCAGTCCTCTTCCACTTCCTCCTCTACCAACCCTCACGTGCGAAGGCCTCAAGGGATTTCTTGCTACTGGGTCCTAGTGGGTCGGGGAAAACAGCCTTATGCTCTCTCGTATGTACAGCCTTCTGGTTCATGTTTGAAACCTATATGGCACATACCTGTGGAATTTTGACAGCTAACAGTGCAAACCCTGTGTATCTATAGTTGGAACAACGCTCGATATCCCCCTCTACTCCCAAACCACCTCGAGAAACACATACCTCCCAAATCTCATCCTTCGTCCCCGTAACCCTCCCGCCAACCGTACCCATTGGCTCCAACAAATATCGCTCAGTCAATGATCCGACTCTTGGAGAAGCTGCAAAGAACCCGACGATTTACCGCCTGCGAGATACGCCCGGCCATGGAAAACTCCGTGCATCCCAGGGCATCGCTTCATTGTTTTCCCTCTCAGACCCTAAAAGCAAAGGCCCTCCTGGGATCCGTGGAGTAATATTCATGTTGGATTCCGCTACCCTATCACAAAGCGATGAATTGCTACGGGATGCCGCTACTTATCTCCACGACGTGCTCATGACGCTACAGAACCGGGTGTACAAGAACGGTGAGAGAATATCATCATCTTCTTCTAGAAAGACACCTAAAATTCCCGTCCTGGTCGCTGCGAATAAGCAAGATCTATTCACCGCCCTGCCGCCGAATTCAATAAAGGCAAAGTTAGAGGCCGAATTAGAGAAGATCAGAGTCTCGAAACGGAGAGGGTTGTTGGATGTGAGCATGAATGCTTTATCCGCAGAAGAGGAGCCGGATATGCTGGGTGGGGACGAGAAGGACGGGCCGTTTACCTTTCAGATGCTGGATGAGCAGATGGGGATTAAAGTTGACGTGATTGGGGGTGCTGTGGTGAGCGATGATGAGACGGATCCTGGGAGTGGGGTGCGGCGTTGGGAAGAGTGGGTTGGGATGTGCTTATGATGTGCTTTTAAATGCACAAGGTATTTCGCGGACTTATAAATTCGGTTGCCATTTTTCTTCGAATTCGATATACCATTTAGCGGAGGTATTTCCTATCTTTTGCTGCTAATAATAATGATCAATCTCCCCATCTACCCCACCATCATCATGAAAAGAGAAAGTGCATAATGTGTGTGTTTCGGTAAAATGCAACCTGGGTATATTTCGTGGCCGGAAAGGAGCTTCACTGTTCGACCTAGGATCGTGGTCGGGACACCCTAGACCACACAGTTCCCACGCTGGGGATAGGGAACCTTGTGCGTGAAGTCCTCGCGTGTTATTTGCCAGCATGAAACCCCCCAACACAGCTTCGCCTTGCTTCTTCCTTGGGTTGGATAGGAAAGAGGATATTCCTCATATACTTCAACAAATTCCCTCAGAAATGGCATTTCTCTGCCAACCATCCCCCAACACCTCCGCAACTTTCCTATCAGTCCAATCCTACCAAACAGGGAATAAATAAAGTATTCAGTCAGTTAGTCAACAACAACAGCTCCTCGAAAAAACCCTTTCCAAGACATGACTGTAGCCCACCGGTACAGGGGGGGAAAGAAAGAAAAAGAACCTCGAATCACTCACCCACAGTTGCCTCGCCAGCTTCATATCGCCTGCTATACGACTGGTCTCCGCCCTTTTCGCAACCGGCACAAAATACTGGCCTCTCACTCCACTACCTTCAACAATATCTCCACTAGCCGCCAAATAAAGCGCCGTCGCCGCCGCATCCTGAGTAGACTGCCCAGCCACGGAGAAAAACATTTTAAATGCCTTGCCCAGCACGGTACCTAGATATCCTCTCCAGATATTCATCTGATCCGTGGCGATGTTTCCGGGGAAGAAGCTATTGACGTAGATGCGTTTACTAGCTTCTTCATCTGTACCATTCTCGTCCATCACGCTCTCGTTACGCCGACCCTCTCCATTCACAACAGTCGTTAAAACCTCACGAAGTCCCCCTTCCATAAGCCTCCTGTTCAACTCGCGCGTGGAGAGGATATTTGCCAGCTTAGAGCGGCCGTAGCGCCATATACCATCATAACATGCGCTCTTGGTTGGGGTTCCTTCGGATGGCGTAAGAAGGTTGAAGTCTAGTTCGCGGCAGAGGCTGTGGAGGGAGGAGGCCGTGACAACGATGCGGGCGGAGGTGGCATCTGGGAAACGGGCGATAGTAGAGTGAAGGAGGGGTAGGAGGAGGACGGTTAGGATGTAGTGACCGACGTGGTTTGTGGCGAAGATGGCCTCAATTGATTGGGGCGAAACCGGGGGCACATGTGTGTGTGGAGGTGGGTCGATGGGGAGGCCTAGTTTTTGGGTTTGTTAATATGTATCATCGTGTGTGATTTCGGGTGATAGAGGGGCGATTTTCAAAAAGACGACTTATGTTTATCCGAAGAAAAGGGGTTAAAGGTCTGAGTTCTTATACCAGCATTGCATATCAGAATATCCAACCTATCAGTCCTCTTCCGAATATCCCACGCCGCCCTCCTTACCTGTACCATATCTCCCAAATCGCATTGAATGAACTCAGTCCTCTGAATCTCGCCGTCAGTCTCCAGCTGAATATGCGGGTTCCTCCGCCAGATATCGACAGCTGCATCATATTTGTCTCGTCTTCGGCTAAGTATGTATAGCTTCGCGATGCCATGGAGGAGAAGCTGTGTGCTTATCTCTAGAGAGATGAAGAAGAAAAACAGTCAAAATCTAGAGATCGTAACAGTAGCTGATATTGGCTTTTTTATTTTTTATTTTTATTTTGTATCTCAGCACCGCTGAATGGGATGGACGAAGAGTAGATAGTTCGGTAAGAGAAAATAAAACAATGGAACTTTCCTTGTCCAATGCCCGATTGACCTCCCTATTAGGTTACATAGATAAATAGTTAGCGAAAAAAATCGTTAATTGTCCATTGCCTATGAATTAGAGGTTGTATCATAGATAGTTGCGTAGGTCAGTAAATGAGAGAGAGATTATCACACGAAACGTAGCTTACAGTGACAACCGCTACCTTCCCATGAAGGTCCGGAACTTGAGATAATGAGAACTTCCTGTATGTAAAAATACCTGTCATCTTCGACGGTTTTTTTTTTCCAATTCACGGGCTGTGCAGCAGCTCTTGATTTGCAGATATAGCTGACTGTATGGATAACTAGTGGTTGGGTTGTTTGGTTATATGACGTATGAGGGGATCGACATAAGTTATGCATATATATAACCTTAACATAGACCACCACTGTGTGAAGGAGCCTGAAGGTTAGACATTAAAAATCTAGAGCTTGAAAATATGTAGAAATCCTTTGGATATTCGATGTTGAATTATATAGAATTATCATCTATCATTTATGCTACATTATAGTCGGAGGTAATGAAAGCGTCATATCTCCAGGGTAGTTAGTTCGTTATGTTGAAATCAAGTTGGAGCCTCACCCGGTTTTCCATGTCAACATCATGGCGCAAACTCTATCTTAACAAAGTCCGATGATCCGCCTGATCTGCCATAGGGATGGAGAGAATAAAAATACCCAAAACCCAAACTCCGGAGCGGTCAACGATAGTTGCAGACAAGAGCAAATCAAGCCTGCACTTTGCTCTGGTGCAGCAGCCAAGTCAGCAAATCCACCTTGGTAGCCACAGCCACCGGCTTCATAGCCCCATGTTCATCTTTCTCCGTAACAACAGCGGCACTGTTCCACTCGAAAAACCGATTCAATGCGCTTAGTGGAGTTTCTCGTGTGATTTCAATAAACTGGCCGCGTTTCTCCGCTGCCGGCTCAGATTCAGAACGTCCCGTCGAGCCAGCGCGAAGCTCTGGGGCAGACCGTGAGATATCTCTGGGATCTGTCACTACCTCTGACAACTTCGAGAAGTCAAACATCACATCGGAAACGGGGCTGCTGCTCGTAGCTCTTCCGTGGGAAAGGCGGCTGAGGACATTTCCGAGAGTTACCAGACCAACCAAACGTCTCCCGGTAGGGGCAAGCACGGGTAATTGATCGAAGCTTTTCTCTCTCATTACCTCGATGGCGGCTTCGCACGTGGAATTTGATAGGATTGTAGTAACTGGCTTTAATCTGAGTGCCTTAACTTTGGCTCCTGAAAATGGATCTTTTGGCCCGCGTGGTTGCACCTCGGGTGATGGAGGCTCCGTTGGCGGGACTTCTGGAAGTAGATCATTCGCCGCAAGCCAGTCGTCATCCGCGAACTAGACGCTGATCAGTTTCATGCATATAGACACCACATTCTAGGACAGAGTGTAAAGGGAAATACCTTGGTCAGATAACTTCGAATGCTATCAGGGAGAACAACAACGACAACATCATCTTCAGTAAAATTGAAGTCTTTGGTTGCCTTTACAAGGCCGGCAATCGCGCTTCCACTGCTCCCACCAACGAGAAGGCCCTCTTCAGCTATCAGCTGTCTAGCGTACTGGAACGATTCCCTGTCACCCGTCTTATACCATTTGTCAATAGTACTGCGGTCCAGCACATCAGGAATGAAGTCGTAACCGATGCCTTCCACCTTGTATGGCTCGTTTATGTGCTCCTCGTTCAACTTTTCCGGCAAAGCGAGGATGGAGCCGTGAGGATCCGCCGCAATGACTTTGACATTAGGATTGTGCTTCCTTAGACCACGGGCAATACCAGTGATCGTACCACCTGTCCCCGCTCCTGCTACGACGGCGCTGATCTTGCCGTCCGTTTGAGTCCAGATTTCCTCCGCTGTGCCATATTCGTGCGCGAGAGGATTATCCTCATTTCCATACTGGTCTAAAATGTGGGCGTTTGGTAATTCCTTCTCCAATCGCTTTGCGACACCGATGTGAGATTCTGGAGAGTCGAAGGCGGCTTCATTTGGTGTTCGGATAATTGTGGCACCCAATGCACGCAGGACGGAAACTTTTTCAGCGGACATCTTCTCTGGGAGAGTGATTATAGTTTTATAGCCTGCAGGTACATAATGTAAACAGTCAGAGAGCTGGGACAACGCATAGATGGACCCTGTCACCAAATATATAGTAGAGCGTCGACTCAAGACTACTACACACGATTTACACACCTTTCACTGCAGCAACAAGAGCAAGCCCAATACCCCTAATCATCAATTTTAGTCAGTCAAGCGAACTTAATGCAATTGGCTCCAGCTAGCATGGGCAGATCCGGTTATCACTCACGTATTTCCACTGGTAGGCTCGATCAGCGTATCACCAGGCTTTATTCTTCCCTTGCGCTCGGCCTCTTCAATCATGCGAAGGGCAATCCGATCTTTGACACTACCTCCCGCATTGAAATACTCCAGTTTAGCGTAAACAGTCGCTTTGATACCCAGGCTCTGGGGCACCTTATTGAGGCGGACTAGAGGGGTATTGCCGATTTGCTGGGTGATGGATTCCATCGCCGATGGAGGGGTAGCGGGGTTGGTTTTGGTGGACATCGTTGCGGGTTGTAGATCTGGGCGGATAATGAAACTGAGAGAAAGAGGGAGGGTTGAGAAGTAATGGAGAAAAGAAAAAGTAAAGGAAAAGGTAGAATAGATAAAGCGAAGTATGCCACCTTAAGGGAAGGATGGCGGTTGTTGCTGTTAAAAGAGAGGTTTTTTTTTTTTGCCTTCCGCAAATCTTTTGATGGGGCGGGACGGATGCCGTGGTTTTGATTGCCGGTGTGACATGCGGGCCGATGTAAACCGCCTTGTCGCGGAGGGGAACACTGCCAGCTCGGCAAGGTCATGATATTTACTAGAAATAAATAAATAAATATAAACATAAATCACTACGACTGAATGTCTATACATGGTCATTTTGAATTAAATAATATATATTATGATGTGGCAATGCTTGCTTTTTCACAATGTGTCGACATGTCTGAGCTGACAAGTTATTTTGGGGGCATGTTGAACGAGATGCATTTGAAACTTTAATGATTCATTTATATCAAACAATAGTCATTCGGGAGTTAAATACATGGATACAAGTTTGTGGTTCTTTCTCTCATCGATCACCGGATCCCGCTCAGTTCTATGGTCAACTAGCCGATGCCATCTAAGATGCTGACCCATCAATGAATGCCAACAGGTCCTGAAGAAGTTGTTCACGGTGTGTGAGATATAGGCCTGTCAGGGAATGAAACTGATTAGTAAAGGAGGGATATAGAAGATGAGATGCCAATTAAAAAGCTGGTTGGGGAAAAAAAGGGAGTCAAATGATTCACTCACCATGAGCACCCGACTCATACTTCCTAGCCACCGTCCTAGGAATGATATCCTTGATAACTTGGGTGCTGGACTCATAGGGACAACCCAAGTCCTGATCCCCATGAACGCACAT
The DNA here is from genome assembly GCA_002572885.1 of Blastomyces parvus. NCBI lineage: Eukaryota > Fungi > Ascomycota > Eurotiomycetes > Onygenales > Ajellomycetaceae > Blastomyces > Blastomyces parvus. The sequence continues at coordinate 77,839 of PDNC01000075.1, forward strand.
GATGGGGAGATCAGTTTCCGCACCAAGTTTTCGCAACCGGTCTGTGAAATCCACGCTCGTGATGATCTGGACGCAGCGCTCGATGGCCAGGGAATCGGCCTGGGCAACAATGCCCTCCATCCGACGAAGCGTGCATTCTGATGCTTTGCGGTCTGACGAGAGTACATGGAGTGATGGAGGGAGAGCTTCATGGGTGTAATCAGCCCGTGCAGCACGGAATCCTTCGAGAATCGAGTCCCACAGCTCGCGCGATGGTGCCGCAGGGTTTTCTGGAGTGTTCAGCGGAAATGGAAGGGCGGGGCCTATCCAGAAGAATCCCTATTTATATCGACCATTCTGTGTCAGCGAAAAGGTCGTAAATAGTTGTTGATTGTTAATGGGCTTGGACTAAGTGTTTCGACATACCTTGCAGTTACTTCTGACATATTCGCTACGCTCGTGTGCTAGCAGCGTTTCTCCTGGGCCCATGCTGGCTGCCACAAATACAAACGGACCGACATCAAGCTTCTCCAATAGATAGGCCGTGTCCTGAGCGAAGACGTTATAGTCTATCTGCTCCTTTCCCGGTTCGGGACCGTTCCAGTCGCTCTGACCGAAACCACGGCGATCAGGGGCAATACATCTGAATCGATAAGTCTCACAAAGAGGCAGAGTCTGTTGCTCAAACATCAGCGAAGACATTGGCCATCCGTGGATGAATACCAGCGCGGGTTTCTGTTTGTCTTCATAGGTCTTGTCCACCTTGAATGGCGGGGGACTGCTTGTAGGTTGGTAATCCCGATAGAAGAGCTGGGCTCCGTCAAATGGGCTGGTGAAGCGAGGCATGTTTAAGGTAGCAATAAACGCAATATATGAGTATTTTGTATGCGCTAGGTGCTAGAAATAGTTTTGATACTGGATTAATCGTCAATCTTGCGAGGATACTGAGACGATATTATAATCGGTTTGGAGCCAGCTTTTATAATCTATTTTGCGACGATGTTAAAAACAAAACATAACGAGCGCAAGCTGTAGACTTCCGTTAAGGTCATGTTCCAGGCAGATGTCCCTGTGTATTTTGGCGTCAACTCAAGTCGCCTTTTGACAAGCACCAGCTGGTTCCCCGCAGTTAAAACTGGATGCCAGAAGTCTAACGTGTTATCGGGTCTAATATACGAGGTTGTGCCCTCGCACTCCATAACGTTATGGCTAGAAGGGCCAATACATCAGCGCTGCCAACCACATAAACTGTCAACCACCACAACAAAATTGTGGATTTGGCTTAAAGGATGCAAGTGATGATGGGATAACGTTTTTCTGTTGACATCTGCAAAGGTCGAATGGATTCAAACGCTGTCGGGTAACAAAAAAGATAATCCTCGGGTTGTTCACTCTTTTTAGCTGCCAAGTTTGAGCTGACTGACTGCGCCAGGAACCCCACTGACTTTTAGCAATTTCGACAGAGCGGGCCCTGGCTAGTTTCAGCCCCTTTTTCCTTTCTAGAAAACTGGGATTGAACGGTTTATCCCGGGTTTTTCGGGATTCCTTTTCAGACGCTCGTTCACCATGCAGCCTACCCCTCATTGGATCGCTGCTGAAGGAGAATCCTTATTATTTGAGGTTCGCTCTTCTTATTTCCCTCGGACGGCGTCATTTGCCCAAACAATTAACAGAATGCATGTTGGCCATGTTAAGGATAGTAGCGTCTCAACACGTCATGTCCAGATGCCAGCCTCAAATCCAGGGAGGAAAGTGTGAACATGTGGAAACTGCTAAGATTGGTTTTCCCCACATTGCCTTGTTCGTCCCTGGCGAGCAGCCTTTTGATCTGAGACAGACCAATCCCAGCTGCAAGGCAGGATTTCGAACATGGAGCGGGAGTATCCGTTCTATAAGGCTGCTCAGGGATTTCTAATTAGGTTCTGAAATGCAACGTTCGGGGCCATCCAGTAGTACGTGCATGCTGTCATTGCTCTTTGCATGTATAAGTTTTCGAACAATACTTCCTGTCAAGGAACGATCAAATAACCCCTCTGAGCAGCCCGGGATATGGAGTCGCCTGTCATTATTATTGATTATCCAAGTGGGTATTCCAATCACAGCTCAGACTCCATCACTGCTTGTTGAGTGTTTCAATTGTGCCCGAGAAAGAAAGAGTCTGTGTTGTTGGTTTGATGCCCCTCGCTCAATATCGTGGCACACTAGCATGGTACTTTTTTCCTTTCGCACTTTTTTATGTCTTCAACTTCCCCATCTTTTTTCATCACATGCCACTTAACTTCCTTTTTCCTGTTTCCTTTGGCGCACTGATATATTTTCACCTTATTCAACGCGGCCTGGGCATTTATTGTGAATTATTCTCAGCCTGTCAATCATCAATTCAGACCTTTCAAGGCATTTTTTTGACTGAAGATCGTTTCCCTGCAATCTCAGGCCCTGCAACTGCTGTTTCCTCTCCCGGAAGAAGGGCTAGTATTGTTTTATTTCATCTCAACCAGGTATCTCGTACCCTGGGACTCGACAACAATGGAGCGGCGAGCTACTTCGAGGTCTTCCCAGGGCACCAACAACGGTCCTCAATTATCCCCAAAGACATCAGAGAAGAAAGCGCCTAGTCATTCGATTCTCCCCTATCATAATGAACGTTCTCAATCGTTATTCCGTATCGATACCGCAGGCGAGAGCGGTCGCAGAGGAATCCACCCCATTCATTTTTTTAAAGTATGCGTTCGAAGTACCAGTCGGGTCTCAATGGCTGTAAATGTGCTTTGGCCGTTTGTCCCCGCTGCATTCGCTGTTAATTTCGCTCGCCCCGACCTCCATCTTTGGATTTTTAGCCTCAACTATATCGCCATGGTACCGACCGCCAATTTACTAGGGTTTGCAGGGGCCGAGTTGGCTCGAAAGCTGCCAAAGGTTTTTGGCATATTGTTGGAAACGGCGTTGAGTTCGTTGGTGGAAATAGTTTTGCTGATGGTGCTAATTTCCAATGACGTGAACAACAACTTGGTCGCCGTTATCCATGCGGCAATCCTGGGCTCGATTTTGGCCAACTTGCTGCTTTGCCTAGGGATGTGTTTTTTCATAGGCGGACTGAGACGGGATGAGCAGACATTCCATGAGGTTATCAGTGAGACAGGTTCCGGAATGTTGCTTGTGGCCGGCTTTGGCCTTCTTATTCCCAGCGCATTCTTTTCAGCTCTTTCAGGGAGCACAACGGTCGATGGCCCTTTCACCGCTCAATTGCTCTTGGAGAGTACTCGTACCATCAGTCGAGCGACTTCGGTCATCCTCTTAATTGCTTTCCTCATGTAAGGACGGAATTGCGCCGCTGGAGAAGATCTTTTGAAGGAATGGACTTGGTGATGCTAACTGAGACCTAGATTTCTATTTTTCAATCTTCGAAGCCATAATAGCATATATGATGAGGTTCTTGAATTAGATGAGGAAAAAGATGAAGATAGGATTGATGAAAGGCGAAGAGCCAAACTTACGTTGACCGAGTGCATCGTAGCTATTGCCATCTCGCTCACCTGTGTCTCAATGTCTGCCGTGTTTTTGGTTGAAGAGATACCGCCGATTGTTGAAAGAGGAGTACCAGACAACTTCATGGGCCTTATTCTGGTCCCTCTAGTCGAGAAGGCAGCTGAGCATCTGGTTGCAATTGACGAAGCTTGGTAGGCCAGATTCCCGCATGCCTTTTATACGCATACACATCTCCCTAAACTGACGTTCTTCCTTTTTCTCATAATGTAGGGACAACCAAATAAACTTTGCCCTCTTCCACTGCCTTGCGCCGTCCATTCAAACAGCTCTCTTCAATGCTCCCCTGGTTGTCATTGTTGGCTGGGGCTTAGGCAAGGACCTGGATTTGAACTTTGAAATATTCATGATGGTCATGCTCGTGCTCTCGATTCTGGTTGTTGGCAACTTCCTTCGCGATGGCAAATCAAATTATCTCGAGGGTGCGCTTCTTGTTCTGGTGTATATTATCATCGCCGTGACGTCTTGGTACTATCCAAATCCACATGATGGGACGACCAATGTTCAGATGCCAGCAGGAGCCCATCATTAAGCGCGTTGGTAACCGAAATTATTATTCTTTTCTTCGTTTTTAGACGTGACGGTTGAGCTTGTATTGGTGAAATTTCTCCTGATTAGCATTTGGCTGGCTGCATCATTCGCTAGAGTTATTGTTGAGTTTCCATAGCGGCATGCAGTGGTTGTATTCTCCATGGGATTTTGAATATTCAGTTACGATGACATCATCCTTTTGTTTGCCAGCGCAATTTGTGTATGAATAGAAGCGACGCAAAAAAATCCAGATCTGGTACCTGGACTCTGTAAACAAATAGAACAATTAATCAAGTATTTCGCTATTTTAAACTCGGGTTGCATGTGTAGCTAAAGTTCCAGGGACGATCTCCGTGACGTTAACCTGGGCTTGTTTATTTACGCCAATAAAATAGACTCTGATCCAGCGCCAACCCTCACGTGTGGATAAACAACTCCCGGCGAGGAAGAAACAAGCCATGGAAAACAACCAGACATCGCTGCATGAGAAGGTTGCCAATGCCTTCAGGGAACGGAACATTCCTGTTAAACGTGATGACATCGCCGCTGCTCTGGCAGATGCCAACACTTGCAAATGGATAGAAAACCATCTCACCCCAGAAACCCTGCTGTCAAAGGAGGAATTGACCTTGTACGTCTTGCCCTATACTTCTCACAAACAATACTACACGCTTGCTTCTAGCCAAGGGGCTTTTGCTAACCGATATTTCCTTTATTCTAAGGTATACAAAACTCGAAGCAACTGGTTCCCTCAAGTCTATCTTACAAGGACAAGAAATATCGTCCACAAGACCCTTCCTGGACGATGAAATCCGCGACGCGATTGGATCACTCAAAGCTTCAACCGCGGCCATTGAGCACCAAACAGAGACCCTAAAGTTGCAATGTAAAGAATTGAAGTCCCAAATGCGCAATGGAAATCAGTCGCGACAACGGGAGGCGAAGGCATGGGGCCAATTGAAGAATAAACACGCGCGGGAGAAGCAGCAGATTGATGTTGCGGTACAGTTGCACTCTCCTGGAACCCTGCATACTGTGTTTATTTTATTTTTATTGCATACATTATATTGACGGCCTCTTACAGGTTGAAGACCTCACTCTCGACTTTGAGACGACTCTCGGCTCAGTGCAGTCCCTTTTGTCCTCCGAGGCTAACACCTTGCTCCCTCAATTGGCTGGCAAATTGAAAGACGACGACCGATCCATGCAGAGCTTGGAAAAAATAGCCTCAACAATTCAAATAGATACCAATGATAAGGAGCTTAGTGCACGGGCTATCGAGCTTACCGCGAAGCTCGCCAAATACCTTGCCGAGGAGGTTCACTCGCGGTTGGATCGCCTATATCTTGAATCTTTACAAAGCAGCGCACCTGGTCTGGATAAAGACGACGAAGAAGCACTAGTAACTCTCCAGGAAGAGATTAACTCGTTATATTCGGAGATTGAAATTCTTTCAGAAATGACCACCCAGCAGGAATTCAGGGACCCGATACTTCGCGCTCTTCAGAGCAGGGGGACAGAGGCTCATTCTACTTCTCAGCAGCAATTGGAGCAAGTTCGTACTCTCGCCCCTTTTTGTGCCAGTTTGCTATCGTATCCACCCGACGAATGAACATAAAACTAACCTTAAGCTAGATTTTCGATACTATACTTGAATTAACACAGTCCACTGAGCGAATAACCGAGAGGCTAAATAACCGACAATCCCACCGGACGGCGTTAAGCTATCTAGCTGCAAAATACAAATGCGAACAAGAGAGCAAACTAGCGGAGCAGCAGACAAGTAAAACAACCACGGCACAAAAACGATTGTCTCGACTATCATACGCGCCCTCGACCCCTAAGGACACTGACCGAAGAAGCTCACTCTCTCTCCCTCTTGATCATGGCTCAAAAGCTCTTGAGCAGCTCCTCCGGCGGCTTGGAGTTTCCATTATCGATCTCGTGGAAAGTGGGTTAACAGATAGCGCGTCAGCAGCTCTTGATGAGAAGCAGCAGCACATGCTAGAAATGCTTCAAAATTTGCAGTCTACCGCCGAGTCCCCTCTTTCTGTCTACCTGGGAGCAGCAGACCAAGCTGCCCAGCTACTGCATTCAGCGCTGTATGCAGATTCACCTTTCGAGGTTTCTCTGGCTGACGGCGCGCAGAATCAGAAACTTGGCACCTTGGAAAGTCGGATTGAAGTACTTCGAAAAGGGATTGATGGGCTTGATGTTGATATCTTACAAGGCGGCGACAAAGCGCAGGAGAAATTTATGGAGAGGTGGGGGTGAGAAATGGTTTTTGGTTTTCAAATATCAAAGATCTATGTTGATATTAATATTTTTTTCATTACTATCTTTCTGATACTTCGATCCATTGGCATTCCCCTTCTCTTTTTCATTTTTCATACCTTTTTTAAAAAGGCTCCAAACCAGCTTCCCGCTAAAGGCTCAAACATGTTGATTAATGTTTACACACAATGACAACGTGCTTATCCACTTTGAAGTTTCCTCCCAAGATAACTGCAAATTTCCGTTGTTTGCTTCGCCGGAAGATCATGTGACCATGTGATTAGTCATTGGAGGTCTAGACGCCGCGGGCCTCAAAAAGATGCAAGAATTCGAACAGGACAACTGATTTTCACAATATATTGGCGCAGTCCACTGCATCCAATGCACAAGTTACTATCCATTGTTTTTGGTATCTTCTCCTTTCGCTGTTTTATTTAGCTGTTCTTGCTAATTCCTGTTCTGGCGCGCCCCCAGCTCAACAACGCAGCGCTCGTAATGTTTGGATAAACATACACACAAACACGCCTTCCTTTAGCCTTGTCTGTTAATTTTCTTATATATCTCGTCAAATCGGGCTCTGCGGTTAATTTCGGAGTAAGGGTTTAATCGTGGGAAATCTGGAACGACAAATACGCAATTGGCATTCTTGATGCCCTGTGAAGCGTCTCAGGCCAGAGATATAACGCGCATTTGAAAAATCCGATCCAACCGCCTGGGTATCTGAGGCTGCTTGTATAGTCAACCGGGCCTTCGTGCTCGCCAAATTTAGCCCGGCACCACTCTACAATGCAAGCCTCGTTCCCAGGAATAAACTTTCACCTTACACTGAGATGCGGCAAGAGGCTGATGCGCTGTACGTGAGGAACCCTGGTTTGCACGTACCAGTCTCTGGGACAAAAGTAAATGGGGTCTTTCAGAAGTTGCCAACACTCATAGAAATGAATAGACGAAACGAGGAATTAGAAAGCGGCATGACTGTTGACCCAGCCTCGCCGGTGCGGCGGCTTTCTCTTCCCCCGAAGACGATGCCCCAGCCCGCTGTGTCTGGTTCTGCGGGGGGTACCAAACCATCTTATTGCGATGAAGTATTTACTCTTTCCCCCGAATCAGCTTTGAAGATTCTGTGCGCGCATGTGAACAAATTAGCCAAACTTACTGGCGATATCCCCTCATCTACTACGCCAATGGGGGAAAACACCATCCCATACCAGACGACGGATGGTAACTGCGCCAGCCCGAGAGCTGGGACGAAGCATCCTTATACCGACTCCCCAACGATATTGATTAAGAGCTTTTACTCCAAGCGGATATCCCCGATATCTCTGGAAGACTATCTCCTTCGACTCCATCGTTACTGCCCAATGTCAACAGCAGTATATCTCGCTACAAGCCAGTATATCAGACACCTGGCGACTGTGGAGAAAATCATATATGTGACGCCACGCAACATGCATCGGCTCGTTCTCGGCGGGTTGCGGGTAGCAACGAAGATGATGGAGGATCTCTGTTACCGACATGAACGGTTTGCTAAAGTTGGGGGAGTGACGGAGCGGGAGTTGGCGAAGCTGGAGATTAACTTTAGCTTCTTGATGGATTTCGAATTAATGGTTGACGCCGAGATGATGTTTCGGGAAATCGAGGCATATCGGGAGGGTTGACGGTAAAAAAATAAGACCTGCGGTGCGGATTAGAAAGTCGTTGCAGCTACCTGCTTCTCTTGCGATGAGATGATTGTTAGATTTTCCCCAGTTTTCAGGGGTATCTTTTCTTTCCTTCTTTTTTTTTCTCCCGGGTTGCTTCCTCTCCTCATAGCGCATTTGTTCCCCTTAATCCTGGATGGATTTGGCATAAAAATCACAGTTTTGGATAGATAGAAACGTTATGTTGGCCTGGGCCTTTCTCAGGGCAGTTTTGTCAGGCGTCAGCAATTACACTAGGAACGAATACGAGAGACCAGATTTAGCACACGAAAAATTTTCAGCCTCAAGTTGTTCAGCAGTAAGTACGGAGGACGGCGTCTGTATGTAGATCAAAGCCCAGGCGTGATGAAATTGCTGAAAAGGGTGGTTTGTTTGTAGGAAGCATCACGGTGCGGTTGAGAAGAAAAATACTAGATTATTAGGTTAGACAATGACCACGAAGACAAGTAAATAAAACAATAGAAATTCACAATTGCATTGTTCATTGATCCCATTATTTACTCCGTATCCTGTCAAGAATCACAAATGCTTGATGTTCCAGATGTTCCCCAGCTCTAAGCCGCATTGGGGCTGCTGCCCAATCCGAATCCGCGCTGCTGGCCCCGTCCTCGCCCTAGCCGCCGCTGAGCCTCGTAATGCCAGCCCGCGAGAAATAATATTGCTCCATCGCCGCGAGGCGCATCTGCTGGAGAACCAAACCCATCTGGAACCGTTGGTCCTCCCTTTTCGCTTGTTCCCCTGAAATGGCGAAATGATTGAACTTCTCAACTGAGGAACAAGTACAACACGCCGCTTTCTTCTACTCCCGGCGCATTTTCCACCCCGGTATATCCGCCCTAAATCACTCCGGGCTGAGCCATGTCCTCCTCATCGGCATCTCGCGATGCTCAAAGCTCCATAGGCAGAAACTCGAGCTCCACGTCTCTTACAGCCGGGAAAGGGGCAGCTGCTCCCCCAAAACTCTCGACGCGGGAAAATGAGCTAGAATTGAAGGATATCAACCCGGAGGATGGAAACAGCAGCAACCCCAAACCTCCCCTCCCCATCGAGGAGGATATTATGCAGCTGGCTAGACTAGGAGAAATAGGGGCTGTACAAAAACTATTCGAATGCGGGAAATTTAATGCCAGATATGCAGATGAAGAGGGCATTACGCCTTTGCATGTGAGTAGATAATCGAGTAATCTCCCCGTCTTCGTTAAAAGGGATCAGTTTGCTGACGCACCAAATCTTATCTTCTGCTGTTTCTGTAGTGGGCGGCAATAAACAATCAGTACGCCCTTTGCAAATTCTTGCTCGAGTCCGGCGCCGACGTGAATGCGAAAGGGGGCGAATCTGTAGCTACAGCGGCCATGTGGGCAGCTCAGCGCTGCCACTATTACATTGTAAATCTATTACTACAACACGGCGCGGACCCTTTATCGACCGATATCCAAGGATATAACATACTACATCTTGCCACCATCGATGGAAATGCGTTCCTCCTCGCCCTTCTCCTACACCAAGAAATCCCCGTTGACGTGCCGGACCTTCAAGGCCACACTGGGCTAATGTGGGCGGCGTACAAGGGCTTCCCTGCCTGTGTGGATCTATTTCTACGATGGGGAGCGAATGTAAACGCTGTTGATGAAGGCGGGCTGTCTCCACTACACTGGGCATTGGTTAAGGGTTCTCCAGCGTGCGTTCAAAAGATCATAGAGTATGGCTCGGACCGCTTTGCGGAGACACGAGATGGCAAGACTCCTGCTAAAGTAGCGGAGGAAATGAAAACGATCAACGTGTGGTATCGGGCTCTCAACGAATGTGGTTATAACCGAGAGGGCAACCTCCGAGCGATGCCATTCGGCCTGACGAACCTTATACGGACAAAGCAGTTCACGTCGAAGTTTTTCTTCTTTTGGCCATTCCTTGTCATCCTCTTTTCTATATTTACTCTCAGCAATACGGCTATATATATCGGTATTCCAGTCACCATAGGGATTGTATTTGGCATGCAGTGGGTTGCGCAACGGGTTGCAAACCTTGGACCCCCAGAGTATAGAGTCCTGCAACGAACGGTAAGCTTCTCCCCCTCGTTTCTCACTTCTTAGGAGTTTGGATTGCATTGTGTACTCGGTTTCTAACACATTACATATAGCCCTTCTTATCAGGCGTTTTTGCTGGATCTCTCTTTTGGGTTGGAGTACGTTGGGCCTTGAAGGTGCTACCAAGTAAGACGCAAATGAATTTTCCCCATTTAATTCGAGAATTACGTTTGAACAGCTAATGTTGCGCTATAGATACATATTCTTCACACCCTTTTTCAAACCTCTTTTTCGCAGTGTTTTTCGGTCTGACAGCATATTTCTTTGGCCTTGCAATGCTTGAAGATCCAGGCTTCGTCCCTAAACTAGGAAGCAGAAATCAGCAGAGGGACACGATAGCAGAGCTTTTTGAGCTCTGGAAGTTTGACGAAGACAACTTCTGTGTATATTGCATGATTAGAAAGCCGTTACGCAGCAAGCATTGCAGACGATGTAAGCGCTGTGTATCTAAGCATGACCAGTGAGTACTTAATTCTTTTTTTTTCCTACTTTTTTGTTTGGGGTCGATTTTAGACTAACCTACCCGGGGGGAAATAGCCATTGCCCATGGATCGATAATTGTGTTGGCGCAAATAACTTGCGCCACTTTATTCTGTATATCTTCAGCATGGAAATTGGCATCGTTTTCTTCATACAACTAGTAATAGCTCGTAAGTTTCGATATTCAACGAAATTAAAAAACGGGCGGGGGTCCACGAAGAAGAAACATGTACTCACGAAGTCACAGATATCGATTTAATTCCTGTACCTGCCGATGCCGAATGCAACATCCTTTCCTCAACGCTCTGCGATATTCTCAGCCGAGATACCTTCACAATCATCCTCACAATATGGACCAGTCTCCAACTAGTATGGGTGAGCATGCTCTGTGTCGTCCAGCTTGTCCAGATATCCCGCAACCAGACCACGTACGAAAATCTGCGGGGCCACACGTTCGACTATGCGGACTCAGCCTCGCAAGCTATTACCTCCGCCATTACAACCGGCACCACTTCGACCGATATTGGCGGCCTCTCTGCGACAGGCCAGGGTCCAAACCCAGCAATTCCACCAACTACAATACCATCACACCGCCGACCGCTTCCGCACCGCCACGACCACGGTTGCCTATCCCAATGGAAAAAGCTGCTGGGTCTGGATACCTTCGTGGCCACGGCACAGGATGGGCTTGATCGACGTGGCGGCGCCCGATTCAGGAACCCATTCTCACGCGGTGTTGTCACGAACTGCAAAGACTTTTGGTGCGACAATCAGCCGTATTTTGGCAAAAGAGATACGGGGAGTGCAATGCTAGGTGGCGAGGCTGTGAATTATGCTCGACTGTACGATATGCCATTTATGACGAGGTCAGGGGGGAGTAGGGCTGGTTCCGGTATGGTGTATCGGAGCGTTGCTGCGGAAGATTCTGTATAGACTTGATGGTGCTGATGTTTTTCCTGTTTCTATTTGAATGGCTTGATGTTACGGCTCTGCGGTCTGGGGCGGATTGGCGGGGCATATTAATTTTTATACAATTAATGACCTTTATTTTGTTGCCTGATACATTATATACTGATTTATTTTCTTGACTGGCTTGGAATGTATATATATATATACTACGCTACACAGCGCTTAGTCTGCCTACTTGTTCTTCTTCTTCTTTAAAGCTTTCATAATTGTTATACTTTTGCGAATACGTCAGTGTTAGCGGGAAATTATCGTGCAAAATGCGGCGTCTTGCATGTTCTTCTGGTCTGAGCAACGCCAAGCTCTTTAGGAGAGCGCCATCGCTCCACCCAGGCCCTCGTGGTTGGCGGGCGCAGATTCGGATCAGTCAGAAGATAAGATTAGATCCGTCCCGACCACCACCCACCTCCAACCAGTGGCAACCGCTGTGCCCGACCCTGCCGACATCGTGGGATACTTTGCCTGACCACAGGGACAACCATTTTATTAAAGTAACATTATTAAAATTGAGTTTACCATCGTTGGGCTGCGGGGATTGCCAAACCATACGGAGGACAATGAAGCCAGTCAGCAACGATATCCCCCTCTCTCCCCTGACCGAAGAGTTGGGTACGCCCTCTCACTTCGATAGCTGAGCCATGGGTTTGTCACACCTCAAGCCATTGACATTTTGCCGGGCTTTCAACAGGTTTCAGACCTTCAAGTAAGTGGACCCCTTGAACCCCCAAACTATGACATAATCCGCCAATGTCATGGATACATTCCAGCGAATTTTGTTCCATGCGTTGCCGGTTCCATCCATCAAGGTGCTCTCAATCTTCCGGTGGAGCCTGACGAAACCCAGTAGGAACCCCGCTTCCGGATAGCATGCGCACAGAGAATAATATACTATTTTAAGGGACGGTGGCCCTACCCTTCAGTGTAAAACGTCGGCATCCTTTCCTGAAATAGAGGCAAAGCTCGAAAGATTACACTGAGATATCAGCCTAACGACGTTGAACAATCCCCGCGCTAGTCAAGGATTTGCGAGTAGTTGGAATAACTCTCATGTATCGTCAGTATATTACTTTGAGATATATTTGGCCAGCTGGGTTGTTTGGTCGTTACATATCCTTCTTACCGGCAACAAAATCCGCATGCTCCTGTTATGAAGGCCATGGATCCTTCGTTAGCCGGGAGATATACAAGCTTCCCTGAGCTTGACTATGGCCAGGAAGAGGTACCAAGCAGCATAGCTATCTCCTGGAATGCTGGAACCTGCCAATTGGCAGTGGATGTCCTGATTCTTTCATGGGCATCCTTGCTGAAATCTGTGACTGGCCATGAATGTCCAACGTTTTGCTTGGATGGCCAATCAATCAAGGTTGATCCGGATGCAGGAACTTTCGAAACCGTCCAGTTAGATAAATGGGGGCAAGGCGGGCGGAGTTATACCGGGATATTTACTACAGTATGCAAGATATTATAATTCTCGCACGCTCTTTCTACTCATGTCCCACCAACTAACTAGGATGATAGTTATCGTTACCCCCGTCCGGCTGCACTCTGGCAGTGACATACGACCCCAAGCAATCCGGTGGGCGTATCATATCGACAAGATGCACGAGCGCCCGTTATTTAACACAGATCAGCCGACAATTGACATCAATTATTCATAAACGTCGCAACTCGAATCTGGAACATTCGCAGCCTGCTGATGACAACCCTGAGCTCTCCATCTTGAATCCGACACCTGAGTGGATTTCCGGACCGCAGCTTCTTCACAATCTTGTCCGATCCGAAGGAGATGGAAGCAACTTGGCAATAGACTTCCTCAATGCTGATAATACAAAGAGCAACCTGTCATTCGAATTACTTCATCTCCATTCAACCGCGTTGTCCTTGCGTCTGACCGATGCCCTGAAATCACTCCCTGGCCCGCACAAGCGAAACCCAGTAATCCCAGTACTTATACCCCAATCTATCGACCTCTATGTTGCCTGGTTGGCTATACTAAAGGTGGGAGCTGCAGTATGCCCTCTTAGCCTAGACGCTCCTCCAGAGCGAGTCAACTTTATCGCGAATGATGTTTGTGCAGATATCGTAGTTACTACACGACCATTGGCCGGCAGATTGACTCATCTTGACAAACCTATCCGTATTATCATATCAGAAGATATTGATACCAACACGGCCAGAATCGAGAAGTTCCAACCTCCTGAAATACTGAACAGTGACATCGCATATCTGGAATACACGTCTGGCTCCACAGGTCTTCCTAAAGGCGTTGCTGTTTCGCATCGTGCTGCTACTCAGTCATTGCTCGCGCACGACAAATGGATTCCCGCCTTCAGAAGATTCTTACAGTTTGCCTCCCCAACCTTTGACGTATCCATATTTGAGATCTTCTTTCCCCTGTTTCGTGGCGCTACCCTTGTCGGTTGCGATCGGAATTTAATGCTAGGTGATCTTCCGCGAATTATAACGGAGCTGGACGTGGATGCAGCCGAGCTCACCCCAACCGTCGCAGGGGAATTGCTCCAGAAAAGATCCGCTGTTCCATGTTTAAAGGTGCTATTAACGATCGGGGAGATGTTAACCAGGCATGTGGTTGACGAATTCGGGTCCTCAGCTGATAATGACGGCATTCTTTATGCGATGTATGGCCCAACGGAAGCCGCGATTCATTGTACTCTTGCTCCAAAGGTTTTGGCTGAATCACGGGTTGGAAATATTGGTGTTCCACTCCAGACGGTGTCCACTTTCATTATTTCACCGGAATCTCCTGATTCCCATTGTGGGGATGAACCTCAAATTCTTCCGATTGGGCATATTGGCGAGCTCGCTGTTGGTGGTCATCAGCTTGCAGAATGTTATATAAATCGTGATGAGGAAACTAAAAAAGCCTTTTTGGTGACTGAAAAGTACGGAAGGATATATCGCACTGGGGACATGGCCCGATTGAATCCATCTGGCGAATTGGAATGCCTAGGAAGGATCTCGACCGGCCAAGTGAAACTTAGGGGACAACGCGTTGAGCTTGGCGAAATCGAACGAATCATCTACAAAGTTCCTGGAATTCGAAGTGTTGTGGTGGGTGTATTGGACAGTATTTTGGTCGCTTTCGTGTCTGTCGACGGATCCTTTCCAGGGATAAACGAAATACACCAGATGTGCCGCAAGTGGCTGCCCAAATTTATGGTGCCTGGCGATGTCGAACTCCTAGATCACCTCCCCAAGCTTCCGTCGGGGAAAGTCGATAGGACAGCGCTTGAAAGTGACTATTTTGCGCGGAGAATCTCGCAACGCACAAACTCCAAAGTGTTCGATGATCAAGTTCAGGTAAAAGTAGCGTCATGCGTCGAAGATATTTTAAATTTAAGCATCAACAAATCGGACAGCCTAGCTCAGGCCGGTCTTGACTCCCTTAAAGCGATTAAGTTAACATCTGCTTTGCGAAATGCCGGCATAAATATCGACGTGTTGGGAGTTCTAGAAGCGGACTCTATTCAAGGAATAGGAGTCTTGTCCCTTGGATCTAGCGCTAATTCTCTAGTGACAAGCTCGGGGAAGTTCGAGTCAAACGGCTGGAAAGACGTTATGCATGCAGCTTTCGATGACCTCAAATTAAAGGGGTACTCAGCCGATTTTGCAGACGTGATTCCTTGCAGCCCTGTGCAAATGGCCATGCTGTCCGAAAGTATGCGTGATCCGAAAGCATATTTGAACTGGATCGAATTGGAATTCCATGAAAGCGTCCGGATTATTGATATCAAGCACGCCTTCCGAGAGCTCGGATTGCAGAACGAGATCCTTAGGTCTGGCTTTATCACCACTGATTACCCTAGCCATCCCAACATTCAAGTGATCTGGAACAAATTAGAGGACGATCAGGTGCAGGAAGTGTTAGAGTTGAGACACGACTTCACTTTCAACGGCGAATCTCCCTTAATGCGTCCATTTCACGTTGATATTGCGAAGGTCGAAGGTCGAGTCCGAGCGCTCGTTCACATCCATCATACCCTATACGATGGATGGTCATGGGATCACATTCTCAGTGATATTGGAATCCTTTTATCTTCGGGGACGTTAAAGTCGCGGCCACAATATCGGTTAATTACTGACTATCATTTACACCATATCAGCGCGGAAGATCGAGAAAATGCCGTAAACTACTGGCAAGAGCAAATGGAAAACTTCACCCCGAGTTCCTGGCCGAATTTCCAGGATACGTCCGACATTCCTAATGGCCTTAGAACCGCTCAACGACTCCTGGATATAAAAGTCCGGGACCTTGATGCTACAGTGCAAAACCTTCGAGTCAGCCGCCAGACAATATTCCAAGCTGCCTTCGGTTATCTTCTTGGCGCATACGTCGGGGAGCCTGATATTGTTTTTGGTTCTGTCGCTTCTGGCCGTACGCTTCCGATAACCGATATTGAAGATATTATTGGGCCTTGCATGGCAACAAGCCCTCTGAGGATTAACTTGGACCAGTTGCGCACAGTTCGCGACCTCATTGGGGCAATTCACAGCTTAAATCGGAATTCCCTGAAACATGGGTTCTTACCATTGATTGATATTAAGCAAGCTGCTGGAATTGACCCTGGCGTTCCTCTATTCGATAGTATATTTGTTTGGCAAGAGACCTTAAACGGGGGAAGATCCAATTCCGAATTAGTTCGAGAAGTTCAAGCCAGGGATTTCTTGGAATTCAACTTGACACTTGAGCTGGAAATCAAAGGAGAATATGTGTCTGCGCGAGCCAATTTCCAACAATCGATCCTTCCGGTCAGCCAGGTTGATATATTTCTCCTCCAAGTGGAGCAACTTGTATCTATCTTTATCAGCTCCCCGGAGATTCTTTTGCAAGATGTTAACGGGCGCCTACCTAGTTCTACTTTATCCATCGAAAACGCTGATTATATGAAACAGACAGACTTGCCAGGGCTAGCAGATGGAGTGGAAGGGTTGTCTAAGTCGGATCCAGAAAGAGTGGCGATCGAATTTCTGGACGCGTTTGACCCCTCTTTGGGTACAACAAGTATAACGAGACTGACCTTTAATGGCCTGGATATACGCTCGAACCAACTGGCTAATTGCCTACTATCCTCTGGACTGTTGCCGAATAATCTCGTTTCTATATACCTGGAAAAATCTATAGACCTTTATATTTCCATCCTAGCCGTTATCAAAGCCGGCTGTGGCTACGTTCCAATAACCCCACAGACCCCAATCAATCGTGTTAGCACAATTATAGAAGAAGCGAAATGTTCGATTTGCATAACTGATTCCACTTTGTTATTCAAATTAGGGGAAGCGCAGGACACAAAAATCATGGCTATCGATTCTATTAGACTTGATGATTTTCCGACTACGCGCCCCGAAGTGCCCGTTTCGGATTCGTCAGTGGCCTATTGCACTTTTACCTCAGGGAGCACAGGAAAGCCTAAAGGGGTCCTTATTACGCATCGTAATTTGCAAAGCAATATCGCTGTGCTATCAGAAATATACCCAAACCCACCCGGATCAAAATTGCTCCAATCATGTTCACACGCTTTTGATGGTTAGTGACTGGCCAATGCGAAATTATACCTACCCATAGATCCGTGCTGACTAGTCATAGTTTCTGTTTTTGAAATATTTTATTCGTTGACCAGGGGCTTGACTTTATGCTCAGCAATCAACGATGTTCTATTCCGAGATATGGAACAGGCCATTCGGGCCATGGATGTTACCCACCTTAGCCTCACCCCAACTGTTGCATCACTTCTTAACCCTGACAATATTCCAAAAGTCCAATTCCTAGTTACTGCCGGGGAGGCAATTACTGAGAAGGTTTTTAAGTCGTGGGCCAGCCGTGGCGTTTATCAAGGTATGTACATTAATCTTTCCTATTTTCACAACCGTTTCGTTCGCATCTATTGGGAGTTGCTAATTTCGCATTCTAAACAGGCTACGGCCCGAGTGAGACCACCAATATTTGCACTGTTCGGCCTAATCTGCAGCCAACAGATTTTATAAACAATATTGGACCACCTTTCAAAAACACATCCGCATTTGTGATTTCTGGAAAGAATGATTTTTCATTGCTTCCTAGAGGTGCTGTTGGTGAATTTTGCTTTGGTGGCGATCAAGTTGTGAGTTATTACACTTTAATCCCTTTCATTATGCTTGCTCACAGTCGAATAGGGGTCCGGATATCTCAACATGCCAGATCTCACAAAGAGTAAATTTATTGACCATCCTCAATACGGAAAGGTATATAGATCTGGTGATTTTGGACGCATGCTTCCTGACGGATCACTAGCATTTACAGGCCGCAGAGACGATCAAGTTAAGTTACGGGGTCAGCGCATTGAGTTGGGTGAAATTAATCGTGTCCTATTAGAGGATCGGGAAGTCGTCGACTGCACAACATTCATTATTGCAGATACTCTGAACGAACAGCAGCAGCTAATCTGCTTCTGGGTGCCGGCAGCGCACCATGACGAGAAGTTTGCAGCTCTCAAGGGTCGCTCTAAAATCCTCAAATTATTTGATCACATCAGTGCCAGACTTCCAGAGTACATGATTCCGTCCATGCTCATCCCGATTCGAGCTATACCAATGACGACATCTGGAAAGATTGATAAAACAGAGCTGCTAAAGCATTTCCAGACGTTAGATCCGGAGACCTTACACGTGTCGTCCTCCGTGACTGAATCCTTCAGTGATAAACGCAAATTCTCGGACAACGAGACACGAATCGCGGAAGCTGTGGCTAAAGTCACTTGCACACCACAGGCAGATATCGCCCTTCACACTTCGTTCTACAGCCTGGGCTTAAATTCAATATCAGCAATATCTCTATCAAAATATCTGAAACTAAGTGGCTTCGGACGGATAGATGTTTCGGTGATTATGAAATATAACACCGTGTATCGCTTGTCCAGGAATATTGAGGAGAGTAGCGTTCAGCTAGCCAAGAAGAAAAGCTTACCAAATATCCGGGCATTATTCTCTGATGTATTTATGGATCAGGTAAAAAAGGATGCCGAATCTCACGGGCGCCAGATTCGAAAGATATTGCCATGCACGCCCTTACAAGAAGCGATGCTCATGCAGACAAGCGGCGACAACTCCACGGCTTACTATAATCATCTACTTTTCGAGGTTAATGATGTTAAAAAGCTAAGGGACGCCTGGGACTCGATGGTCGCCAGGCACGATATTCTTCGCTCATATTTCACTTCCACAGACAATTCTCGGTTTGCTTTTGCGCAAATTGTTGTGGACTCGATAGATCCGCCCTGGAATGAAATCAGCACGACAATTAAGGGGCTCGACGACGAAATCGATGAGCAAAAGCGTAAACTCATACAAGGCGAAGGGAATATCCTTCCATATTCATTGACGATGCTTCGAATCGCTGAAAGCGGAAACTCTCTATTTCTGTTCCTAATACACCATGCGCTATACGATGGAGAAGCTATGGCGCAGCTTCTGGGAGAAGCCGAGCTCGTTATGTCTGGGGCTAGCTTGCCCTCCATCGTTCCTTTTGATCTATATCTTGAGCAGATGGTAGGATTGGATATAGAAGAAACTGACCGATTCTGGCAGCCACTTCTCTCGAATTTTTCTCCATCTCACCTCCTTGATCCACACCATCGCCCAAATGGCAGTGGGTCGAAGGTATTTTGCACTGTCGAGAATGATTTTGATACCCCTCTTAGTAAAGTTATAGAAGCTTGCAAAGGAGTCTCAGTAACTCTTCTCACTGCCGTTCAAGCGGCATGGTCAAAACTGCTATTATCATATACCCAAAAGCCCGATATCTGTTTTGGAAACGTGTTTAGTTGCCGGAGTATCCCTGTGGATGGAGCAGAGCGCATCGTCGGTCCATGCCTCAATACACTTCCCATACGAATTAAAGCGAACTCGAATACAATGAACCTAGATCTTGCTAGGAATCTGCAACAATATAATGCATCTGTTATACCCTATCAGTTAACATCTCTTCGCCGCCTACAATCAATATTCGGACACAACAACTCTCCACTTTTCGATACGATAGTGCTTTTACAAAAAAGCCCTCGCCCTTTGAACGATAAAATATGGAAGCTGGTTGAAGAAAAGGGAGACATGGATTTCCCCCTTGTCTGTGAAATTGTTCCCAATAACGAACTTGACACTTTGAGGGTAATTCTTTATTACGACTGCGCACAATTCGGTTCAGAAGATATGAATATTATCCTTCGCAGTTTCGCAGCGGCTCTTCAAAATATGCTCCTCTACCCGTCAGGTAGAGCTATGGATTCAAGTATTCTTCATCCTGGCCTTCCGTCCTTTGTATATGAATTACGTCAACGCCTGAGGAAGGCTGAAAGAGAATCTGAAATGCCAAGTTGTGTCGAGGACCACAATTTAAACTTTGATGCAGGGTCTCCCCAGATCCGACAAGTCCAGGAAGTGCTATCGAGTTTGTCAAATATCGAACACAAATACATTCAACCCCACACCACGATATTCCAATTGGGACTCGATAGTATAAGTGCTGTGCAAATATCTGCTCGGTTTAAAGCTCTTGGATACGATATAACTGTGAATGACGTTCTTGAGGTAATTTATTTTCAATTTCAGCCCCCTTTCCCTCAGTCACTCACTAACAAGATGCTAGAACCCTTCCATGAGCGAGCTTGCTTCCCTTTTTTCGCGACAAAAAGATGTTAGCGATGATATGCCTCTATCATTTGACTTCGAGTCTTTTCAAGCTCGCCATTGGTCGACTGTTTACCAGCAAATAGGCGTACCAGAGAAATGC
Organism: Blastomyces parvus; assembly: GCA_002572885.1. NCBI lineage: Eukaryota > Fungi > Ascomycota > Eurotiomycetes > Onygenales > Ajellomycetaceae > Blastomyces > Blastomyces parvus. The sequence goes on from PDNC01000075.1 coordinate 98,178, forward strand.
ATAGAATCAATTCGTCCATGTACTCCTGTACAATCGGGAATGTTGGCTCTGTTTACACATTCCGAGGGTGACCTGTATTTTAATCATATAATCTTGGAATCCACCATCCCCATTGACTCAAAAACGCTTAAAGCAGCATGGACTACCTTAACAGAGATTCATGAGATTCTTAGAACAGGCTTTATTCATGTTAATGATGAAGAAGTTCCCTTCGCAATGATCACCTACCGAAGCGGAACATTTGAGCTTCCATGGGCTGAAGAAGCAGACCTGACAGTTAAGGGGAGTCAAAAATTGTCGGACAGAAAGCAAATCTTGAAAAATGCATTCTTACAACTACATCGGCCGCCGTGGCATGTATCGGTACAACAATGTCAATCGAATGTATTATTACAGTTTTCGGCTCTTCACTCCTTGTACGATGGGCAGTCCCTAAATTTGCTTGTTATGGATCTTTCCAAATTACTCAAGGGGGCGCTACTAGGTCCGGTGATTCCCATTTTACCAGTTCAGGATTCTATTATTTCTGCAAGTAACCAGGCCTATAAAGACTTGGAATGTGAAACCTTCTGGAAAGAATTTGGGAAGGACATTTGTATCACAAAGTTCCCTGATCTGAACCCGCTGCATCAAGAAAAGGAAGTGCATGTGTTGGTTAAGTCGTGCTCGAAAACTCTCCAGTCCTTACAAGAGGGTTGCAGAGCTGCTGGTGTCACACTTCAAGCTGCTGGACAAGCTGCATGGGCTCGAATACTGGCATCCTACACTGGGGAGAGCAGCGTTACGTTTGGACTTGTGCTGTCTGGGCGAAATACCTCCGAAGATGCACAGAGAGCTGTGTTCCCGTGCCTGACAACCGTTCCCTCATCGTACAATGTCGACGGTTCCAATATAAACCTACTAGAACGTGTGATGAAGCTGGATGCATCATTAGTAAAATATCAGTTTACTCCATTGTCAAAAATTTACCAGCTGGTAGGATCTGGATCATCACTTTTCGATTCGTTATTTGTATTTCAAAAATACTCGTCTGCAGCTGAGAACGATATGTGGAAGATTTACGATGAGGATGCCAGAACTAATGTAAGAATGTTTACTCTTTTTCTGTCAACAGGTTACGGTATTTGAAACTAATATGATGCGCAGTATCCAATCTCAATAGAGCTAATACCTAGAAATGGGAGGCTTGAATTTCAGCTCACATTTGAGACGGATATTTTACCAGAACGTCAAGCTGAAATTCTCCTGAGACAGCTTGATGGTCTTTTGATTAACACTATTTTCTCCCTCGATTCAGCCTGTACTTACCTTCCAAACGGGGAGAGCAAGGATCTCTTATCAGCCATCGCAGCGAAGGAGCCCAGAATTTCGTCTCCCATTAAACTAGTGCACCAATTTGTTGAAGTACAAGCTAGGGAATCCCCTTCCAAAATAGCTCTTGAGTTCGCATCCAAAATTCCTGGGACACAAGGGCTCGTCAAACGAAAATGGACATACAAGGAGTTCAACGACGTCAGCAATCGATACGCTAGGCTACTACAAAGGAACGGCGCGTCTGCAGGAAATTTGATAGGTATTTGTTTCGATAAATGCCCCGAAGCATATTTTGCGATATTGGCCATACTGAAGGTCGGGTGCGCGTATGTTGCTCTCGATCCTAGTGCTCCAGAGGCGCGAAAGAAGTTCATTTTGGCCGATTCAGGAGCAAAACTGTTACTTTGCACGACGGAGAAGGAAAATGAATTGAAAGGATTACCTGTTTTAGTTTTGGATAGCCCGGGGGTTCTGGACGGGATTCCGGCTCAGCCTCCAGTTTTGGAAGAGGAGATACAACCACAGGACTGCTGCTACTGCCTATACACATCCGGAACGACGGGCACTCCGAAGGGTTGCGAAATAACGCATGACAACGTTATACAAGCAATGCTCGCTTTCCAAAGACTATTCGATGGCCACTGGGATGAGAAATCTCGGTGGTTGCAATTTGCAGCGTTCCATTTTGATGTCAGCGTTCTGGAACAGTACTGGAGTTGGAGCGTTGGAATATGCGTAACATCATGTCCTAGGGACACTTTATTTGCAGACTTGGCCGGTACTATTCGGGAACTCGAAATCACGCACATTGACCTGACACCCAGTTTGGCACGCTTCCTTGACCCAGAAGAGGTCCCCTCACTCCGTCGGGGCGTTTTTATCACTGGGGGAGAGCAGCTTAAGCAAGAAATTCTCGAAGCTTGGGGTGAATACGGTGTGATATACAATGGATACGGCCCAACGGAGGTAACTATTGGCTGCACGATGCTTCCTCGAGTGCCGAAAAATGGCAAACCGTCAAATATTGGTCCACAATTCGACAATGTTGGCAGCATTGTGTGCAAGCCGGGAACCACGATGCCAGTCCTACGGGGCGGAGTAGGGGAGCTCTGCGTATCAGGAGCCCTTGTTGGACGAGGCTACCTTAACCGACCTCAACTCACCCAAGAAAAGTTCCAATACATGAGAGAATTGGAGGAGCGGTTCTATCGCACTGGAGACCTAGTGCGCCTTCTCTTTGATGGCAGCTTTTGCTTTCTTGGACGTATTGATGACCAGGTCAAACTTCGCGGTCAACGGCTTGAAATTGGGGAGATTAACCAAGTTATTTCCGGTGCTGCAGAAGAAGTGGGGGAAGTCGTTACGATGGTTCTGAAGCACCCAAGTCAGTCTAGAGAGCAGCTTGTGTCATTCTTCACCACAAATACGTCGAGACGGCCCGATAAATTGACCCCACGAATTGACTTCGATCCTCAAATGAATAACATTCTTTCGGCAGTCCATCAAGTATGCCATAAAACGCTCCCAGGTTATATGGTTCCGACGCATATACTTCCTGTTACCGCTTTCCCCTTAAATGCAAACAACAAAATAGACCAGCGACATCTGAAGGGAATCTATGAGGATATGACATTGGAGGAGATGCAACGCCTATCATCGCAAACTCGAAACCATTCCCAGACACTCTCGAAGGATGTATATACAATAATGGCCCTGGTATCTAAAATTACTGGAATAGAGATCTCCGGAATCTCGCCCTGGTCGAGCATATTTGAACTTGGTTTAGATTCAATTTCCGCCATTTCATTTTCTAGACTTTTGAGAGATTCTGGATTTAAGGGAGCTCAGCCATCTTTGTTAATGAAAAGTTAGTATTTTTGCAGCACCCGTGTGTACGCCCGATACATTTGCCCTCAATACTAACCTTAAACCAGATTCTACCATCATGTCACTCTCTGATGCACTGAAACGAACCACGGCTGGTGACACCACAAAAAAGGCGTTGTATCGAAAAACTATACAACAGGTTACAGCATTCGCCCATAGGAATCTTGCGCTAGTTGCGCGCGAACTGGGAATTCCCTTAGCATCCATCGAAGGTGTGGCTCCCTGTACGCCGCTACAAGAGGGCATGATATATCGATTTATAGAAAGCCAGAGGCCGGTCTACTTTACGAACTTCAGTTTCGAATTGGCACCGGTCATCGAAGTTGCTCGCCTCAAAGATGCGTGGCTTAAAGCTCAAAATGCTGTACAAATACTCCGAACTAAGTTTGTATTAACGGATGGGGCCTATTCTCAGGCGATTTTGAAAGAAGATGACTTTCCTTGGTTTGAATTAACGGCTGTCGATGATATTGAAGTTGAAAATGTTGCCAACAGCCGATACAAGGAATGGTGTGGTCAGCCCGCAAACCTCTCCGGGAGAGTTTGGGAAGCTGGTGTCGTCATAGGGCCAGGGAGGAGGTGGATGTGCTTGAACATTTTCCATGGATTATACGACGGGAACTCCTTACCCCTTCTGTTAAACATCGTATCACAAGCATATATTGACCACACAAGCGTTCCGGAGACGCCACCATATCTTGAATGTTTGCCTCAGGGCCCGTTATGCAAAATACCCGAGGCAAAAGAGTTCTGGCTTCAACATCTCAATGGTGCTCCAAAAACCCTGCCCTTTATGAGCGGCACACAAGGGGCCGGCCCATTGGTTGCGACTCTAGAAATCGGAGGGGTAACCCAACTTGAGACCTTAAGACGAAAACTCGACGTTTTAGAGCAATCCGTGTTCTTAGCTTGCTGGCTTCGCGTCCTTGAAGGTTATCTCAAGTTTATTCCGACAGTGGGCATCATTGTGTCAGGCAGGGCGCTCGATTTTAAAGAAACCCAAGATGTCATTGGACCATTGTTCAATACCATTCCCTGTAATATACCAAGCTCCAATATTTCTTCCATGGCTGATTTGGTGAAATCATGCCATGAGTATTATGTTTCCACGCTCCAATACCAACATACTTCGATCAGAGATATTATGAAATGGATGCAGCGAAAATCCGGAACACCCCTCTTCGACAATCTATTTGTGTTTCAACGGGAACCCGCCGATAAAGTTGGTCCGGCAAATTCACTCTGGTCCTCGATAGCTTCGCAGGCTGAACCGGACTATCCAGTAGCTCTCGAAGTGCAGCGGAACCAGGATGGCTCTCTGACAGTAACTCTTGTCACACAGGCTGATGTTCTTACGCCTGAAACTGCGCAACAATTAACATTGCAATTCCGTGACATACTAGCTAACTTCCTGGATAATCCGTCCAGCAATCTCCATCTTGCGGCACATGGATCAGATGGCTCCAGAATGGGAGCTTATTCTGGCGCTGAAAATACTGAACCACCGATCAACGGGTGCATCTCCAATGGCTCGTTGCATTCTTTTGAGTGGACCGCTATGGCATCTCGACTTCGTGAAGAGATCGCCTCTCTATCCAATGTTGAGGCCCTCGAAATTCAGGAATCCACATCGATTTTTGAAGTTGGCTTAGATAGTATTGATGCCATTCAACTGTCTTCCCGCCTGGCAAACGCTGGCATCAGAGTAACAGTTACTGCGATTATGCGTGGCCAAACTATTGAGAATATTGTGCGTAACATGGAACTAGAAGAGCCGAACGGAGTGGTCAAATCACAGACATCGTTAGAAGCCCTGGAACTCGAACTCTGGAGTTACTTTGAGAACGACGGATATGATCTAGCTGGAATCGAACACATCCGGCCGGCTACGCCTCTTCAGGAAGCGATGGTCGCAGAAATGGTCTCCTCTAGCTTCAACCGCTACTTTAATCATGACATACTTGAAATTAAGGACCATGTGGACATCGATAAACTCAAAGGGGCCTGGCAGCGGGTTGTTGATGCCAATGCTATCTTTCGAACCTCGTTCATTGAGGTCTCTGACCCTAGCTTCCCATTTACCTACGTACAACTAGTCTACGTTCCCGGGACGCCAATTGACTGGACAGTGATCTACACGAATGGTAAATCCATCGATACTATCTTAGAAGACGAGCAGCAAAAAGTGGCTACTGCCTTTGGCGCGAGCCAACCACTATTCAAGATCCAACTATTAATCTCGGAAATCTCGGGTCGGAAAAGGCATTTGATCCTCTCAATGCCCCATGCGATGTACGATGGCTGGTCATTAGATCTTCTCAATGAGGATATAGCGACTTGTTACTCTGGTCGACAGCTAAATGACAGAGGATCGTGTGACAAAGTCCTAGGCCACATTCTGAACTCGACTAGCGAACTGGGCTTGCAATTCTGGAGGGGGGCTCTCAGCGGAGCTTGTCCGACTGCATTCCCGAAGCAGATGGATGCGGGAGGGGATTATTCGAAGGTTCATCGCATGGAGAAGGTTCTAGATATTCCACGTGTCGAGGTCAGTTCCTTTTGCAGAAGGCAGGGCGTCACCCTTCAAACTCTCGGGTTGACATGCTGGACACTCGTCCTCGCTGGTTATCTGGGAAGACTCGATGTCGTTTTCGGCAGTATGTTAGCGGGAAGAGATATCCCAGACGCAAATGCAGAGCAAATAATGTTCCCGCTGATGAATTCAGTGGCTGTCCGCATTATCTTGCACGGGAGCCGGGCAGATATGCTAAAGTATGTTCAGGAAACAATGGCCCCTATTTCCGAGCATCAGCACATCCCGCTTCGAATTGCCAAGCAAGTGTCGGGCTTCGGGGGCCAGAATTTGTTTGATACCCTTTTCATTTTCCAGAAGAGGCCGCCTCGAGACACGAGTTTACAGGAGCCCCTGTATGAATCCGTTGGCGGCTTCTCTGATGTTGAATACCCAGTGTGCATTGAAATGGAAGAACTTGGTAATTCCATAGCGTGGCGAGTTGCCTGCAAGGATGTCCTGCTAGGGGAGTCAGATGTATCTAGGCTTCTTGATAGGGTCAATTTTGTATTCGACAACATTATCAGACATCCTGATAGTGAGACAATCGACTTCAGCGACGCTGGCATATCGATCTGCCAATGTCCTGCATTTCAAGAGCAGGATAATGATGAGGACGATACCCTTCTTGATGATGCTGCGCGAACAGACATACCATTTTCTCCTCTGGAAAACGAGATTAGAGCTGTCTTGTCTTCTTTGTCTAGTATCCCGGTAGAAGAAATCGACAGAGAAACCACGCTTTTCCATATTGGCCTGGATAGCATCAGCGCCATTAAAGTGGCATCCCTCTTGAAAAAGAAAGGCATCATACTTTCCGTAAGCGATATGCTGAGAGCTGGTACCGTTCCTAACATGGCTCAATTCGCAAATGCAATGTCAAAGCAAGACAAAGCCCCCGTGCAAGACCACGCCAGAATACTAGAGAAATTATTGGAAGAAGTGGATACGCAAACGCTTCTACATTCCCATGGGATTAATACGCAGGATATCGAAAAAGTCATTCCCGCCACCTCTGGACAGATATATATGCTAAACGTCCATGAGAATTCGAATAAGCAACTCTTCTATCCCTGTTTCTTCTACCAGATAGAAAATGTGGCTGTAGCTAAAGAAACCGTCTCAGCGGCCTGGACGACTTTAATTAACGAACTTCCAATCTTGCGTACGCAATTTATAGCAATAGGGGAACGTACTCTACCCTATATCCAGGTGGTCCACAAGCATGTGGACAACCCCGTCGTATGGCAGCAAGACCTGAAAGCCCAAAACAGTACTATCCTGGAAGCACGACCTGGCCAACGAGTACCAGTAACATTACATGCTTCACAGCAACTAGGTAAAGCGACATTGATGCTTCACATCCATCATGCCTTGTACGATGCCGTGAGTCTACCTCGAATGATGAATATGCTTGCAGAACTCTGCACCAGCCCGAAGCACAGAACCAAACCCCAGCTTGGGTCCAAGGTGGACATTTCAGAGCTAGTCGTCCACCAGCATATGAACTCCACCGCACATGAACGACAACACTTTTGGACGAACTACCTTGCCCCGTTCGTCGATTCCGAGCAGCAAAAGCCAAAAGAACTGCCCCTTCCCAAAACCAAGCACTCGATCAACATAGATATCGTGCAAAACTACCGCCAATCCCTCGTAAAAGACATTGACAAACTCGAGAAACTCGGACGGGCATACGGCGTCAACGTGCAGGCCATATTTTTAGCAATATATGCCAAAATCCACTGGTCAAAGATCAAGAATGGAGTTGATACTGGCGACACAGCCGGCACCCGCAATCTCATCATCGGCATCTACCTCGCAAACCGCTCCCACTCCCTAGACGGCCTACCGGAACTAATCGCACCTACCCTCAACATACTTCCCCTGCGCATTGCCCTCCAGCACGATGCAAACGGCCCACAACAGTCCATCTTCGACCTTGCGCGAAGAATCCAAGGGGACCTGCATGAAGTAAGCCGTGTGGAGCATTCGTCCGTGTCCTTGATTGATATTGCGGACTGGACTGGGGTGAAGGTGGATGCCTTTGTGAATTTTATTAAGTTGCCGGATACAGCGGGCGGAGTAAATGGAGGTGGTGGTGGTGGTGGCTCTGCAGAACCTGCAGAGGGGGTAGTTCGGATTGTTCCGTTGGAAGAAGGGGTGGCAGTTAGCATTGACGCCAACAGTGGTGCTAATACCATACTGAACGATGACCTTGGAGAAAACTCGAATTCCAACAAAACAGGACCGGAACCAACCTCGAATGACACATATGCAGATATTTTCATGGTAAGCAAGCCCCTCAAAAGCCCAGGACAAAACTCTCTTCGCCATGAAGAAAAAGGACGAGCCTTTCCCCCGTCTATTTTTGGGAAATTACCTTTGCTAACCATACACCGCTTTAACCACCACAGCCCGCGATTGACGTGGAAGCCGCGATACGAGATAACGGACTCGATGTGGGGATATTTAGCCGTGGCGGCCAGATCAGCAAGACTGAAGCCGACTCCATACTTGACGAGCTACGATGCGATATCGTCGATATCATGCAGATGGGGGAAAAGGACTATGCGATGGCGAATTAAATTGTGAATTTTGATGCTGCAGCTAATTTCCATTATTATTATTTTTTCTGTAATATTGTTTTGTATTTATGTTTACGGATGTTTATTTTTATTGTTCGTTGCATATCTTTTCTATCTGACAGAACTACTGGTTTGGAAAACATGTTCAGCAAAGAAGTTTGGGTATACCTTGTTATTGCTGCTCTCTTTGATGATGACAATGATGGTGATGGTGATGACAGTGCCCTACCATGCTCTGTCTGCCATGTTCAATAGCTACAGTGAAATGCATCCATTCTTGCTGTTGATTCCAGTCGAGAACTAAATATAGAAATGCGGGCAAGGAAGGATTGTTCCCTTCGCCTGTAACCATCCCATCCCATCCCATCCCATCCCATCCCTGCATGCCTGAAATGCACCTGCAGGAGCTTTAATTTCTTTTTTTCCTGTCCTGTTTTTTTCCTTTCTTTTTCTTCAAGTCGACGCTCTGTGGAACTGGAACGGAGCAGACAAAGCCCACTCTCGGGTATGCGCGTGTGGGGCATTGCATTGTTTGGGAATAAAGAAAGGAACCTTGGAAGACCAAAAAAAGCCTGGATAATTTGGAAATATATAGTTCATTGAAGCAAAGCGGAGGGTAATAGCATGGCATTCATGAAGGCGCAGGAAGAATAGACAAAGACCGCTGTAACTTGCTGTGAACCCTTCAGTTTGAGGGCTCCAGAACAGTATTTCCTGCATCAACTAATGGATGGATGTACTGTACTGTACTGTAGCTGCCATGTCTCAGGTAAGGCAAAGTTCAGTATGCTTGTGCCTGTTTGTGTAGCGCGGTGGGGAGTGCATGCAGCGTTGAAGCTGGTGGGAAGTTTTTTGCACCGTGGCGTGGCTGTCTTATCAAAAAGCTACAACACTCCGTACGGAGTACACAATCACTAGAGAAAAAAAAAAGAAGAAAGAAAGAAAAGACCAATGGAAAAAGCGAAAAGAGGACAGAGTAGTACTGAAGAGATTTCCTCCTTCCACTGGGAATCGCGAAGGCGATACTAGCTGCCCATGCAGTTGTTATCTGGTATTTTCTGTATGGAGGATTGAGTTATCAGCCGGCACTGTTCCAGATAGCTAGCTACCTAGGTACACAGTCGGTTAATACGACCGCTTTGTGCGAGGGTGCGATGTGGCAGCAGCCAGAGGAAGAGAATTGCCTGGAAAAAGGACGAGCGACGGGTACACACCAATAGAATGCAGCACTAATGCCGGAATGATTGCATATCGAATTGGTTGGATTGCAGACGGGGGGGCACAGCCAGTTAGAACGAGAACTTCTCTTATTTCTGATTCTGATTTCTGATTTCTTCATTCCTCATTCCTCATTCCTCATTCCTCATTCCTCATTCCTCATTCCTCTGTAATCAGTATAAGTGATATTGGACTCAGAGTATATTATTGTGTCCCTTTACAGCTGTACACAGGCGGTACCTCGCACCCCGCGGCGCTGGCTATCACTTATCGCGTACCCCTCGAGTACCGGCCACGCCCGCAGGCGCCAGCCGTGGTTGCTGCCACGCGCTAGGCCAGACTAGGGCCCGCCAAGACCACCGCTAGCCGTTCTGGGACATCAACAACAACGCGCCTTCCAGATCGCGTGGACGGAAAAAGAAAGCACGACTTCATCTTCGACTTCGACTTCAACTTCACCACTTCGACGACATCAGTATACTCTCTCTCTCTCTCTCACTACCAGGTCTAGGCACGAGTGGTGGCACGCAGTTGGAAAACAATCCACTACTACAGAGACAGTCCTGTGTGTCTGGCACATACATACATACATCATACATCCACCCGCGCTCTCTCTGGCTCGCTGCCCCGGGTGAGGCTCCACTCCCGCCCAGCTGTTTCTCGCCGCACACGTCGCTGCCCTCGCCTCGCGCCTTCGCCCGCGTTCCTCCGCCCTCGACCATCTCCTGTCGCCACTTCGCATCCTCCTTCTTCGGCTCTCATCCTCGAACCTATCCATCTTCCGTCATCCATCGTCCGTCATCCGTTATCCCAGGTTTTCTCCCGTCGAATCGCGCCCTCTGACGTTACTCTCCTTTTTGCGCGCGCGTCCCTCGTCCTCTCTATCTTATCTTGCTGCTCTGCGCTACACTCGCTGCTGTCCAACCACCCTCTCTATCTTGGTCAACCTCTCGCGCAGCTTCTCACGGTTCCCTTTGCCGCTTGCCATACATATATCTATTACTTGTTTGCCTTGCCGCCCACCTCCGCTCCCCCTCCCCTCCCTTTGGTTCTGCGCCCTCACACACGGTGCTGAAGGAGGGAGTATTCCAGTGAGCGCACGAATGGAGGTGCCAACCGGTGCGAATTCCTCGCGTCTGTTGTGAACTATATCCATCCTGTTACAAATACATTTCGACAAAAAGGAAAAAGAAAACGGAAACACTTGAAACATTTCCGCCTTGTTCTCTTGTTTCATCCATCACCGTTTGTTTCTTCTACGTTATTTTGGGGTATCGTTGGCAGATATAAAACACGGCAACCTCCTTGCTTCGTTGCTCTCTTCGCTTTTACCGCTACCTCGCGACACTTCACGCATTCTCTTCACAGCGCTTTCCCCTCAGTATTTTTTTATGCGCGCCGTCGGTCTTTTCCAAGTATTAAAACGGTAGCCTGCTCACATCCCGTTTAAAAAGTGTACTTGCCCCGACACTGCGGGATACTTTTACCACTTACTCTCAACGCTCTGTGCTTGCGCACACAATCGTATTGAACCCCATCTCTGGGATTCCTTCGCTTTCCCAAACATTATCGGGGATTCTAGCCCCCCGCTGGTCGCAATGGTCGCTTCATTCTCACCACACCGCGAAGCCGGAGGGACTCTCCATCTACCGTCGCCAAACGGAATTCATCATGTCAACCCCAGTTCTGCCATCAAGCAGCTGCGGCGCTCTCTCTCCAGATCTCCCTCAAAAAGCAGCGATTTCCGACTCCTCTCACGACCCCATTCTCCATGCAAGAATACACACTACATTTCCTCGCCTCTCTCTCCCTCTCGTCGAGTTTCTCAGGGAAATCTGTTTCTGGTGTCAACCAATTCTACACCGTCGCCTTTAGCGGTTCCATATCCACCAAGCGCAAGAATTAACAGACCTGGGATTCGTCGAACGACCAGCTTTCAACCCCCCAGATCTCGTACCACGCCGTCCAGCCCCGCGAAACGTGTGCTGCTCGACTCTCGCGATAACGGAAATTCCCTTCCACCACCTCTAGTTGGGGAGAAATCTGATGAACCGGCGCCCCCGCTACAAGCTTCGCCTACAGAGATTAGTAGTAGTCCTGAGCTTGGCTCCAGTGACATATCCCTTAATCAGCCCGCAGAGAGCTTGTTTACGCAGATGCCTGCTTCAAGGGTTGAAAAACGACGGAGTGGTACATTTAGGCCCTTCCCTTCAACATCCAGCCCATTGAAGCGGAGCGATGTCATTATGAATCTTGATCAAACTCCTGTGCGGAGCCCGTCCGCCAAACGACGAAGTCTGCACGGCGCCAACTTTGGCTCAGACTTCAACTTTTTCGAGGTTGATAACAACATAGGAAGCATACCAGATAAACAACCTAAGCAAACTGAAAATGATACCCCCATCTCGAGCTTCACCCAAATGTCCTCCAACTTTTCGGCGATACCGAAACGCTCATCGTCTCTCAGGAAATCTACTCTCCAGCAACGACAATCGGAGCGGTCCCTGTTTTCTCGTGCGAGAGCTGGTACTGAAAATGACGCTGAATCTCCTCCAAGTAGTCCGATGGTTCTACGGAGTCGACAACCGAAGTCCTTTGATGGCCCTCTGTTTTTTCCCGCACCTCGTGACGGCTCTTCCTCCAATAACAGTATCTTTTCTTCCACCTCCCCTTTCTCCTCATCACATACGAACAACAAATCAACTCAGACTCCACATGGTGCTCCCCACCCACTCTCTAGAACCATTACGCAGTCTTCGTCTGGTTCGAGCCTCGTCGACGATTCACCAACCCATGAACCGATCAACAGATTTGAGAAGCCAAGGCCCCTCCTGAATTTCTCCAAATCGCTTCCCACTGGTTCGACTAGGCCAATCGGGCCCAGTCAGCTACGTCAGGAGAATTCGGACACATCTACAGAATCCTTCGCCACTCCTGAAAACTATAAACTGGTGAAACCCCTACCAGCGGCGTTTATGTCCACCGGCCTCATCTCCAAAAAGAATCGCAATGTTGATGATGTCCATAATGCATCTGTTGCCAGCAAAAACATGCCCGACACCCCATGTAAACGGCCACTCAATATGTTTCCAGGTGTGCACAAGCCATTACCCCAGGCATCAATCGAAAAGGCGAGCTCGAATCGCCCTTCTGCTGGAACCCCTTGGACCCCTTTCAATCAACAACAATCTACTGTATCTCCTCACCCCGGCCCCTTTTCCAAAAGCACGGGTATTTTTGGCAATTCATATGCGAAGTCAGCCATCTCGCGTCGCGGTAGCTTTGTCAGCGTGGATGGAGACGACATCTCCCAGTCACAATCACCTTCTGGAAAAAATGATACACAATCAACCAACGATTCCGAATTACCACCCACCCCAACAAAACAAACCTTCTTCCCAAGTGGTAGCCACTTCTCTAAATCACGCCCCCATCGCCCCTCCCACAGTCAAACACCCTCATTTGACTCGCTCTCTGGCCCCTCCGGACCCTGCTGTAAGTTGCCTTCCACTGAATATACATCACCCAATATGGACGTGGACAGTGATAGCGACATGGATGAGTCCCCATCTGCTGGTTTAGCCCATAAATTGAACCAACGTCCCTTCCCCGTTCCGTCATCTCTTACAAGATCACGCCTGTTGCAGAATCTTAATTCTCCGTCTCCGCACGCAAAGATGTCATTTCATACTCTATCTCCTCTCAAATGTGCTCAGTTCGGAAATGCTAAGTTTAGTCCCAACTTAACAGCAAGCCCTCTTGGTAATAAATCATTAAGACGAGACTCCCCTCACACCCCACAAGAACACATTTTTCCTCCCGACCCAAGTGGCTTATCAATATCAGCCCAAGGCGACCAACGGTCCAACCCACGAGATACTCCATCGGCGCTACCAGCAACACCAACTGCTCCCCGTGAGTATTTCGCGCAGGTGGGGAAAAGGTCAAGTCTTTCTTTGGGTGGTTACAACGCGCCAGATGTAGACCCAAGCCTTACTTCTCGGTTTGAGAAGGTGGAATTAGTGGGAACTGGTGAATTCTCGCAAGTCTATCGCGTCACTGAACCACAATCAACAACGCCATTTGGATCCCCCTTCCAGCAGACCTCCTTCTCACAACCCGCCGAAAAGCCAACTAGAACTACAGCGTCTCGCGCTGAGCGGGTGTGGGCTGTGAAGAAGTCCAACCAGCCGTGCACGGGCCCAAAGGATCGAGAGCGCAGGAATAATGAGGTTGTTGCCTTGAAAGCGTTAGCTAATTGCGACTATATCATTTCCTACGCAGACAGCTGGGAACACAACAACGTTCTCTATATCCAGACGGAATTTTGCGAGGAAGGGAGCCTAGACTTGTTCCTATCGCAAGTTGGGCTTAAGGCAAGGCTTGATGATTTTAGAATTTGGAAAATACTGCTTGAGTTGTCATTGGTAAGCAATACACAGACATTAATTTCTTTTCATAAATATGTATACTAAGCTATATTCCACAGGGCCTGAAACATGTCCACGATTCTGGGTTCATTCACCTAGATTTGAAGCCAGCAAATATTTTGATAACCTTTGAAGGTGTCCTCAAGATCGCGGATTTTGGGATGGCAAGCCGTTGGCCGGCTGCAGCGGGTATTGAAGGCGAAGGGGACCGTGAATACATCGGCCCTGAAGTCCTAATGGGGCGTTACGACAAGCCTGCCGATATATTTGCCCTGGGGCTGATCATGTTTGAAATCGCAGGGAACGTGGAGCTTCCTGACAACGGCGCATCGTGGCAAAAGCTTCGAAATGGCGACATGAGCGATGTTCCTAGTTTAACATGGAGCCTAGAAACTAGCAAAGTACTCCGCGATGCTTCAGGCAACCCACTCGCTGACAGCAGTTGTTCCTTCGAGCAGCTATGTGCATCGGACTCTGACGAACAACAGCACTTTACCGACTCCCAATGCAGCATTGGACCCAACACCATCAATCGCGATGGCAATGGCCCATTTGATTCGTGTCGAAAACAACCGTCACCGTACGTACGGAGCGGTGAGCTCGCTGAACCACCAGACTTCATGGTCGATGCCACGAATGAACAGGCACTAGACACCATCGTTCGATGGATGATATCGCCCGACCCGGCCGATCGGCCTGTTGCGGATCAAATTATCCAGATGTTTGGTGTACAATGGGCCGAGCGGCGGCGGCGGGCTGGAGCGACCATCTATGAAGGGAACTGGGGTCCCGCGGATGAGGTTCTGGCGGAAGATGCTGAGATGATTGACGTTTGATATTCCGCGTATTAAGCGTCAGCGTTGACATGCACGGGAAGAAAAAAAGGAAAGAAACATATATTTTAATTAACGACTGGTTTCGAGCATATAATTTTTGTTCTTGTTCATATATATATATTTCTATGGGGTTTGCGTTTTGCATTACTTTTTGTTTTGTTTTTTGAGAGCTCATGGGCTGGGGTTGGAATCTGGGTTTGAGATGGGCACGAGACTATCCCTCCTGTTTGGCGTTTGGGCGGGAAAAAAACCTTTTGTGGTTGTTTTACCCTACAGGGTTTACTCAATTTCTTTTTAATATTTTTTATAACTAATCGGGGAGTTACCTGGCTGCTCACCCTGGGAAACCTACATATCATTTGTTTGATGATCATTGGGCGGGAGCCGTTGCCATTTTCATATTTTTACTTTGAAGAAGGGAAAGTTTGGGGTTGAAAGTATGGGGTGGTGGGATGGGATGGAAATGGAAATAGGACTGGGATATATTCAACATGGAAAACGGAAGAGGTATCAAGATCCATTGATTGAATTTGTCTGGCCTTTTTCTTTTCTGTTTTCGTTTTCTCTCTTTTTTTTTTTTTTGACTGGCAAAGGAAGAAGAGAGGGAAATTTAATTCTTTTGCTTTGCTTTTTGCTTTTACTTGTGCTCTTGCGAGTGCCATACCCTGATTGACTGTTCTTATGATCATATTGAGCTGATTTTTGTCATTTTTTGTGCATTTTTTGTTCACTCTCTTATCTCTACCTTCTCTTGATTTGACAGCAGTTCACAACTCTGTATTATTGAGATGAGCTTTTTTCTTTTAATTTTTGTTGTACTTTATGCACTTGGGTTTGGTTGGAGGGTTGAGGGTTTTTTAAGCAAATAAATAGACTGGGATATGGATGTATTAATAGGTTACAGAAAATTAAACCGGGGATGAATAGGTTGACTATGATATTCCATATTATTTGATACCTTTCAATTATGACTGATTCTTAAGATGTTCAAATCTTAAAGCTGAGATCTTACAGTGAAGCTCATTTCTTCTATTGATAGATAGGCAATGTAGCTTAGTTTTATATTGTAGCAAAGACATTGAAACTTCATAACAACATCAGTGCTCTCCTTTCTTGCCTTAAAATGAATAATATTGATACAGATGGCGTCGAGGAACCCCTTTTCCCCGGAGAGTTTGAGATCACATGACGAACCTTATTGCAAGCCTTGGCATTGGGGCAATCGCAGCCCAAAGCCAAGCAAGCTGGCGATAGTTAAATATTTCGCATCCAAAAACGCGCGCGTTTTTACAAAAGGAATATAGAAGCCTCAGAATCAGGTACCAAGAGGATACCGCTGACTTCTTGAGCCCCTTGTGGAGCTCCATATCACCTATCAATCCATATTTTCAGCAACTTCAGCACGCTTTAACTGAATGCTTCTATACGGAACAAAATACCCACCACCTGATTAGATACTCTTGTAACGGCCTTCTTCGATCCCTTCTTGTTGCCCCGGACGAAATCGAGGGGGTAGACGGACATGCCATAACACCAAAAACCTCAGAAATACCCTATATCCCAATCGCGCCGGTCCTCCTTGGACAGGTCCCCCGTTCAACGTTCACAGTCCTCCGGATTACGAACTACCTCCACAGCTAGCTGCCATAGTACAGCTCCCAACCCCGAAAGGCCAGGCGGCGAAGGCACGACAATCAACGCCATGGATATCCGGACATACGTCTCCGACTCCCTCCTACGGCTAACAGGCGCCTCAGATGCGACGGTCATCGATTACACCCTCGCCACCGCGGGCTCCGCAAAATCAGCCGGCTCCCTACACGAGACACTGGGACCGTTCCTGGAAGGGAATGAGAGTGACATCCATTCGTTCTGCGCTGAGCTATGGAGGCGGGTGCGTGGCGGTTCTAATGCGGAGGGAGACGGTGGTAAGAAGGCCGGCAACAAGGAAAAGCCAGCGGACGGGTTGAAGAAAAGGTATAGATTGGTGGAGATGGAAGACGAGGATGCGGGGTTGGCGCCGTTGCAGACTGCCGAGGCGGGGAAGAAGTCGAGCAGGCGGGCCAAAGAGAACGGGGATCGCGGAGGGAGTCGGGACCGTCGTGATGGTGGTGGTGATGGTGGTGATGATGAGTCGAGCCGCAAGCGGGCGCATCGTGGTGTGCGAGGCGCGCGAAAGCGGGAGCGGGAAGGCGAACAGGATCGCGAAAGTCGGCATCGGTTGAAGAAGGTCCGCAGAAGGGATGACAGGGATTTTGACGACCGGTGGGGCGATGAAGAAATACCCGAAGACGAAGGTGAGATGTATGACGAGCAACTCCAACAAGAAGGAGCTCAGCAAGAAGAAAGAGAACCTGGAACACGCTCCCGGTCCCCTCGTTCTTCTTCTCCCTCGTCAGGTCTAGATCCCGAGACCAAAGCAGAGCGGGCGAGACAGCGCGACCTCAAGGAGCGCGATGAGTTCGCAAAACGCCTCGCTAAAAGGGACGATTCGAAGTCTAAAAAAGTTGTCGAAGATCGGTCGTCTACGAAGGACTCGGATACAGCGCGGCGTCGTGCGCTGGCTGAAGATGCCGCAGCGAGGTCCGCGGCGATGCCAGATTTGCGACTTCGCTCGCGACAGGAATATCTCAAGAAACGCGAAGCGGAGCGGCTGGCTCTGCTGCGGAAGCAGGTCGCGGAAGAAACTGCAGAGCTTCGCGCCAATCCGAACTTGACGCGTCGGGAGAGAGATGAGTTTGAGAAAAATAGAGAAGTTCTACGGCTGGCGGAGGAACGATTGCGGATTGACGATTATCGGGATGGCTATGCGTTGCCTGAAGATTACATTACAGAAAAGGGCAAGATTGATCGGAAACGGAAAGAAGAGGCGCTTTATAAACGTTATGTTGATCGGGATGAGCATGGACATGAGCGGTTCGTTACTGAACATGAGGAGTGGGAGAATGAGCAGACAGCCAAGGCTAAAGCACAAATCAAGAAAGCAGAGTTTGTTGATGAAGGGGATTACGAGTATGTGTTTGACGATGCGCAGAAGATAAATTTCATCATGGACTCGAAGTTAGAAGGGGACCGGAAGCCGTTAACCAAGGAGCAGCTACTCTTCCAGCAGAAGCTGGATGCGGCGGAACAGAAAGCAGCGTCCATTGAGGAGACAAGGAAAAGCTTGCCTATCTACCGGTTTAGAGAAGAAATTATACAAGCCGTGGCTGAACACCAGATTATCATCATTGTCGGAGAAACTGGCAGTGGCAAAACTACTCAAATCCCTCAATATTTACATGAAGCAGGGTATACCAAAGGGGGGATGAAGATTGGCTGCACGCAGCCTAGACGAGTTGCAGCAATGAGTGTTGCTGCTCGTGTAGCTGAGGAGATGGGCGTTAAGGTTGGGAATGAAGTTGGATATGCTATCCGGTTCGAAGATGCTACAAGTGACAAAACGGTGCTCAAGTATATGACTGATGGTATGCTGCTACGAGAACTGCTTACGGAGCCTGACCTTAGTGCCTATTCTGCACTGATGATCGACGAAGCCCACGAAAGAACTGTATCCACGGATATCGCGTGCGGTCTGTTGAAAGATATTGCAAAGGCAAGGCCAGATCTGAAATTGCTTATTTCATCAGCAACGATTGATGCGCAAAAGTTTCAGAAATATTTTGATGATGCGCCCATCTTCAATATCCCTGGACGAAGATATCCAGTGGACATACACTATACATCGCAACCAGAAGCCAATTATCTTGCCGCTGCGATCACTACCGTATTCCACATCCACATAAGTCAGGGCGCCGGCGATATTTTGGTCTTTCTTACGGGCCAAGAGGAAATCGAAGCTGCAGAACAGAGTATACAAGAAACAGCTCGGAAACTCGGCTCCAAGATCCCAGAACTGATAATATGCCCCATCTACGCGAACTTGCCCTCGGAACTTCAAGCCAAGATATTTGAGCCCACGCCTCCCGGAGCGCGAAAAGTGGTTCTTGCTACCAACATTGCAGAAACCAGTTTGACCATTGACGGGATTGTGTACGTGATTGACCCGGGCTTCGTGAAAGAAAACGTATTCAACCCGCGCACTGGAATGGAGAGCCTTGTTGTTACGCCCTGCTCGCGTGCATCCGCTGGCCAGCGAGCAGGGAGAGCAGGCCGTGTCGGTCCAGGCAAATGTTTTCGGTTGTACACAAAATGGGCTTTCTACAATGAGCTCGAGGAAAACACCACGCCGGAAATCCAACGGACAAACCTCAACGGAGTCGTCTTGATGTTGAAATCGCTCGGGATCGACCAGCTGCTCGATTTCGATTTCATGGACCCTCCTCCCGCAGAAACGCTTATCCGTGCTCTCGAACAGTTATACGCGCTCGGGGCGCTAAATGACCACGGCGATTTAACCAAAGTTGGAAGGCAGATGGCCGAGTTCCCCACCGATCCAATGCTTGCCAAGGCTATTCTAGCAGCCGATAAGTATGGATGTGTCGAGGAGGTGCTTTCGATAATCGCCATGCTGGGCGAAGCAAGCTCTTTATTCTTCCGACCCAAGGACAAAAAGATCCATGCCGACAGCGCTCGCGCGCGTTTCACCATTAAAGACGGCGGCGACCACTTCTCACTCCTAAACGTGTGGAACCAATGGGTCGATTCCGACTTCAGCTATGTCTGGGCCCGCGAGAACTTCCTGCAACAACGAAGCTTAACGCGCGCGCGCGACGTGCGCGATCAGCTCGCCAAGCTCTGTGACCGGGTTGAGGTAAATATTACCTCTGCGGGGGCTAATGATCTGGTCCCCATCCAAAAGGCCATCACGGCCGGGTTCTTCCCGAACGCGGCGCGTCTACAACGTGGCGGCGATTCTTACCGGACGGTCAAGAACGGCCAGACTGTGTACCTACACCCGTCCAGCACGCTGTTCGAGGTGAACCCGAAATGGGTAATATACTACGAGCTGGTCCTGACGAGCAAGGAGTATATGCGAAGTAATATGCCCCTGCAACCCGAATGGCTGGTGGAGGTGGCCCCGCATTATCATAAGAAGAAGGATTTGGAGACGTTGGGGATTGATAAGAAAGTACCCAAGGGGCAGGGGGCGGCGGGGGAGAAGAGCAAGACATGAAGATAATGCATTTTGGGATAACTATTTAGTCGAAGAAATGTATTTGTATTCTATATTATATCTATTCCTATCCGTAGTAGATCTCCCCCTACAATTGCCGTTACCTAGCTGAGCCAATCAGCTCATGAAAGTTTCGGCTGACAAAAGAGCCGAGCCGCCACTGCACGCTATACCAAAATAGATTTAGTGTTCCCGGGACTCTACCTCGGCTGTCGCAGCGCAAAAGCGAGCAGATCACCGAGATAAACGTCGGTTCGACCACTCGCTGCGGCGTCGAAACACTTGCAAACCCCATAATTCGACATTGCCCGTCTTATAAAGATAACGGCAAGCGCCCCAGACGATTGCCCTCTTGGTCGTACCTCTATTCCAACCTCTAGAAGTTGTGAAATAGCTATACCGCTTCCCTCAAGCTCGAACCCCCCCCCCCCCCCCGCCCAACCTGCCCATCTGCCGAGAGCTTCCCTTGCCTCCGGTCACTCTCCACCTTCTGCAGAAGTAACCACTGACTGCAAGGAGAGAGCTTATCTACCCCGTGCCTATTGAATCTCCGAATACCAATCCACACCGATACAATGTCGAAATCATTCACACCCGCTGAGGTCGCTCAGCACAGCAAGCCCGACACCGGCATGTATATCATCGTCGACTCAAACGTCTACGACATCACCAATTTCCTAGACGAGCATCCCGGTGGCGCGAAGATTCTAAAGCGCGTTGCGGGCAAGGATGCCTCGAAGCAATTCTGGAAGGTTCGTGAGGGGAAAATATCTCCAATAATCTAACTATGCCATTATAATCCATGCATTTGTACTACCTCTTCTATATAAATAACATCTCTGCTAACTTCTACGTCCATCGCTGAACAACAGTATCACAACGAAGGCGTCCTTAAGAAGTACGGCGGCAAGCTGAAGATTGGCGAGGTCAAGGAGGCCTCGAAGCTATAAACTGGATATGGCCGTTGCTTGTTTCTTTTCGCTCTCTCCAAAATCACTTTCCCGCATTATCTATATAGATATCTACGCTACCTACATATATACTACTACCTGGATACCGAATTCAATTTCAAACCTAACAACGTCTTCTTTTCTCGGTTCCGAAACTCTTGTTTATCCTTGTTCGTTTTTCTTACTTTCTTTCCATTACGAGTTCTCCTACAGATTTCGTTTTTTTCTGCCTAGAAACATATACAAGCCAGCTCGATGGCGGCGGGAGTCTGGGGATGGGTCTCTATTTGGGACTGTTTTTCGTGGCGGAAAATTCAACCTGAGACGCGGGAGGGATAGAATATGTTTATTTGTATTTTAAAACACTGTCTGTCTACGACTGCTTGTTGTCTGCTTTGTACAGTACTTTATACAGTTTCTTTTTCTCTCATGACGTTCTTGCTCCCTAGAAGTGTCATGATGGTTTGACAAAGGACGGGGAGAAAGAAGAAAGAATGTCCAGACTACCTTTGATGGGATATCAGGATGATGATAAAAATGAGGAACAGGCGGAAGTGGAAGCAATCAAAGGCGGAGAAGGAGTTGGTTTCTGCTGGTCTTTGTTCTCGTCTCCGTCAAAATGAATTTCTTTCCGCTCATCTCCCGTTTGAATCGTTTAAAAAAGTGATGACCCAGTTGCTTGTTTCTCAATTGTTTAATGGTATTGCTCGTTCACAAAGCCAATCCCTATTATAGTAGTATTACTGCTATGAAAAAAGGATTAAAAAAACAATCGAATGGAGAGAAGTGCCCGTTTCTTCCTTCCGCCCTTCTCTGACGCATTTGAGATTCTCCTCACCTTGTGACGATACCTCTAGATATGACTCCAAGATAATCGAGACGCCGGCGGAACTGCGAACTCGGGGGAGCCGGGGACCCAAACCAGCGCGGGGAGCAGAACGGGCTAGATAAATATACGAGCCTGACTCCGCCGTTGGTCTGGCCGTAAATAATTGGGTATTCATTAGGCAACCCTCCACCGTCGCCTCCTCCGCCGTCTCAATGACGATTTCCATATTCAATGACACAGCGTGGCTGTGTTCAGTGGCTTCATACCAAGAGGTCGGAGGTATAAAATAAAGCCTCCAACAAACAAGGTGACTGCAGCACACGCTTGAGAGCTGTCAATTGAGACAGAGCACGCGAATTTCGCGAATTTGTCGAATCGTCCCTTCTCGACTCCTCTCACCAACCATTCTACAAGTCCAAAATCGCCCCGTCCATACATATACATATCCTCCTCAAAGATCCCAATCAGGCGCAATGGAGGAACAGCAACTACAACAACCAACACCACCCCCAAAAGCTCCCCTATCCAAATACGCCATCCGAGCTCAGCACACCGCAACGACTATCACAGTCTACCAGGCGTATTCACCCTCAATCGCCGACGCAGCAGTGGCCGCGGGGAAATTCGTCCCCCCGTTCAAGCGCGGACGGATGACATGGATCAAGCCCTCGTTCCTCTGGATGGCCTACCGCTGCGGCTGGGCCACCAAGCGAGACCAGGAGCGCGTGCTCGCGCTGGAAATCACCCGCGAAGGGTTCCATTGGGCGCTGGCGCATGCGTGCCTCAGCCACCCGACTCCGCGCCTGTACGCGGACCAGGCGGCCTGGGAGCAGCGCAAGGAGGACAGCCCCGTGCGCGTGCAGTGGGATCCTGAGCGGGATTTCGAGTTCCGCGCGCTTGAGTACCGGTCGCTACAGGTTGGGTTGAAAGGGGAGGCGGTGGATCGGTATGTGGATGAGTGGATTGTGGGGATTAGGGATGTTACGGGGCTGATGCAGGAGGTGGGCAGGTTGGTGGGTGAGGGGAGGCTGGACGAGGCGAGGGAGAAGATGCCGGTGGAGGAGGAGTATGTTTTACCGGCGGATGTGGCGAGGGTTATTGGGGCGGATGAGGAGGGGGGGAGTTGAGGGATGGGATGGGATAGGATGGGATATCAGGCTGGGGAGGATAGATGCATACAAGGTACGTGGGCGAAAGCAATAGTCTTGCCCGTAGTTACCTTTGTGCCAACTTCTACTTTACTCTTTTAGAATTAATTCCGTAGAAAATTTGATATTCAACTTTTAATATTCGCTCAGCCGAGGGCTAATGGGCAATTGGTGCGGATGTTGATGCACTCCGCCGGTCCCGTCCAAACACACAGCAGGCCACCAAACAAAGAATATAAACCGGTTCCTGCATGAATTCCCGCAGCGCTAACTTAGCAGGTTGATATGTTGAACAAGAAAATCAATAATCAGACGATCAATGAATCCTGCATCCTGTTTTCTTTCGCTCAGTCCCTGCTTTGTGACTGCTAGTTGCATGCAAACTATGGGACACAAAAACAACTGGGGATCAATTGAAATCCCATGCAACAAAGAAAAGCCAATAATAATAACAATCTAAATCAGCTGGGCAAATCGAAAAGAAACACATTTATATACACGAAACGACTCCCCCTTGCCAGCCCGACATCTCATAGATTACACCAAACCCAACTATCGACAAACTTGCCCCCAAAAGACCTGCTCTTCAGGGCAGCAACAACAACAAGACGAACCAACTGCGAGCCGAGCTGTGTCACTCGAGCGAAGACATGTATCTATCTATCCATCCACACGGCACTGCGCCTCCCTGTACGACCAGTTTCGGTTTGAACGGCAGCAGCAGCAAGATGGTGTTGATACGCTGTAGAAGCTGTGACAAACGGAGTCGAAAGGCGGCTGGCTGCGCGCTGGGCCGTCTCGTTCCGAACCAGCCGTATATACTTTCTTTTCTTTTCCAGTCTTGTCTTGTCTTACACGAGCACAAGAAATATATTGATTTGATATATTGATGTTGTTTTTTGCTACGATGATGACAAACGCGGAAAAGGAAACTTTAACTACTTCAACTTAAAACGGGGGAGGAGGAATGTATGCTGCTGCGTTGTTCCTT
Source organism: Blastomyces parvus (assembly GCA_002572885.1). Lineage (NCBI taxonomy): Eukaryota > Fungi > Ascomycota > Eurotiomycetes > Onygenales > Ajellomycetaceae > Blastomyces > Blastomyces parvus. The sequence goes on from PDNC01000075.1 coordinate 122,057, forward strand.
TTTTCTCCATCTTCTTCATCCCTTTTGTTTGATCTATCCCACTTTCTCTCCGAATGAACCTCGCCGTTTCGTCCTCGATGGCCAGAGACGAAACAACAGTGAACATGCGCTACATAACAGAAGTAAGGTGGCGGACCAGAGCCATCCCATCCCCTCCCCCCTTTTCCTTGGAGGTTTAATGCAAAAAAGACCTACCAAGCAGGAGACATAAGAGGGATCAATCTACATCCATCGATCTCCGAGTTTCACAGGGAAACCCGCTCGTCCATGCTGATTAGTGGGCTGTTGATCGTGGATCGATCGAGCGATCGAAGGGATAGATTGGGCAACGATATCAATGCAACAAGAACGAAGGAAGAAAAGAAAAGAAAGGATAGGAAGACGTCATCGATCACGAGTCACGCACACGAAGATATAATAAGTTCGATCGTTTAGGGAGCTATATATGTATTCCCCCCCGATTCCTGAGCCCTGTTCCTACTGGGGCCTTTCACATACACAAGACGACGAAACAAGACATCCGATCCTCTCCAAACAAATACACAAAAAGGTGGCGAACAAAAATATCAAGATCGGATAGGTGGCCGATCGCAAAACCCAACCGGCGTCAATTTCCGCTGCGTACATATATCAACAAAAAGGGGGAAACATTTATCACAAAAGTAGTATAGCAAAAATATACTATAATAGCAAGATCGGAAAGAAAACAAAAGGAAGGGATATATATCCATGGACGCCACTGGTTGGGAAAACCTTGCACGAAAGGGAGAATAAAGAGAGGGCGAAAAACTCAGGAACGAATGAAAATCAAAACAGAACACCGTTGGTATCCTCTGCCGAAGAGGATGACACAAAATAAGTAGGAGGGAAATGAAAGGCGGAAAGCTCAACGGGGAAACAAAAATACATTAGAAAAAATAGGGAAGAAAAAGAAACAAAAAGGAATGAAGAAACTGGGGGTGGTGGTGGTCGCTTTGTTTCCAAACAACTATTTGTACAGTGGTATCGTATCAATTGACGGCCCTTCTTCCTCTATGTCCAAGTCCTGCTTACCTTCTTCCGCATCATACATAGTTGCCCATCCTTCTCTCGCAACGTGGGAAACCAAAAAAAAAAAAAAACGAACAAAAGACCTCAAAATACACGCAAACCAAATTTACATACGCCCGTTGATTCATATCAAGGACGAGACCGGAATACTTCCCTGCTCGCTTTGGGCTCGAGGGCCAAAACACCGTTCTAGAATCCTCGAAACGGATCCTCATTTCGAAAGAACACGTCCCCGTCCTCGGAACCATAAAACTCCGTGTCAGGGCTATTTGGCGGCCAGTAATGCGCATCCCGTCTCCTCCGACCACCGCCGCCGCCGCCTTGCCTCGATCTATGTCCATGCCCACCATGTCGTTGGCGAGGAATCTCATTTCGATCCACGAACGCCTCCATCCGCACTGTACCAACCGCTTCGAAGAAATTGCTCATGCCAACGCTAGATGGGCCGCTGGCTTCTGAGGTCCGATGACTGAAACTGCTTTGCCCGCTCTGCACACCCGACGGCCCCATGGTTGAGGGGGAGTAGAGATCCGACGACCCTGCGGTTGTGGTGCTGTACGTGGACGGGGCGGTTGTGTGATTGGAGAAGCTTTTAAATGCACTTGGCGGGACGCGCGGTGCTGTGTTACTTCGCTTGCGCGAATGTGAGGAGAATCTTGGGACATTTGGGGGATCGGCGGCGTCGTTGATGAGTTCGGCTCCTTGAGCTTCGTCGAAGGGTAGCTCAGGGACGGCGGACGGATGGGATGCGAAGGAACGGTTGGAACTTGCTGGGGTGGGTCTTGCTTTACCCTTTGCGACACGGATTGAGTCGCGGATTGGATTGCGCCTCAATGTGCTGCCGGGGGGAGGGCGATACTCTTCATGTGGTACTGGTGGCAAGGAAGCAAGATCGTTGGCGCCCATCGAAGAGTGGCTTAGGAACGATAGAGCGGTTAACCAAACGAAATGGCGTTCCATTGTCATGGCCGTGAACTTCAGTGCTCGTTGCGGAGTGAGTATCAAAATTGACCGGTTGAAATGGTTACCAGAACTAGCGCCCTTGGGTAACGGATTATCATCCTTGACGTCAAGGACAGATTGGATCGTTACTTTATGGAGAGTGCTAGTTAGCCAAACGAAAATACTTCATTTTCGCCAAAAGGGTATATATCCAGGGCGTTTAGCTCCTGGGGCGGGATAATACTCACATTTTCGGCCGCTCTTGCCTAGCAACGCAGATCCGCTGGTGGGCTGTTTACTGCTCCACATGACTGCACGCTCGTACGGTGCTAGCCATACCCATCTTTTATGCCTTACGCCATTCCCGGTGATGTTTGCAGAGACTTCTTCGGTGGATTTACCTAACTCCCATCCCTCCTTACTATTGTCCGTCATACCGAAAGACTTCCGTCTTCGAACGTACTTCCACATCCATTCTCCCACCATGGTCTGTGCGATCGCATCGACCACACTCGTCTGCTGCACACCCGTGCTGGTACTGTTTGACTCGTCTCTTCGATGGGACCTGGGAGGGGGTGGAACATGTCGATTTGAGTGCAGTTTACCAGATCGTTTGCTGCGAGGGGCGGTGATTTCGTCAACGGGCATGGGTGGTAAGCGTGGTGGGCTTTCGGGGAAAGTCGATGTTGTCGACATTGTTGGTGGCGAATGGCTTTGCTGCCGATCATGATGCATCCTTGACACTACAGCGGCCGAGCGTACTTTACGAAGCGGTTCTCTTGATCTAAAGCCCCGCTCTGGATAATTTCCATTGCTGTATGGCGTGGGGCTCTGACCACCCTCACTTGCGCTGATGGGGATCTTGCGCGAACTCAGCCTTACAGGGACGGGGAAGGGAGGTTTAGTTGCGGTGCTAGTGGAAGCGGCGCTGCTGCCGATACTGGGCGCACTGGGGCTTCGAGGTCTGAACGCTTGGTGTGCGGCGGTAGAGCTGGAGATCATGGCAGTGCGGCGAATATCTGGTTGCTTCGCAACGTTGCCCAATTTCAAGGGTCTGGGCGGTCGTTTCGCAGCTGACGATTTGCCAGATGCCAAGGCACGCTGCTGAGGACCGTTGGGTGCTTTTGGTTCGGATACTGATTTCGGCGAATGCTGCTCATCATTTGCCTCTGGGTGTTCCTCACGCTCTGCTAGAGGGTTGTCGTCCAGTATTGAGGGTGAGGGCTTGGTAACGAGCTTACCAGATCTCAGCGTATAAGATGCCAGGGGTCGATTAAAGAGCTCGTCATCGCTAAACAGGTCCTCGGGTGGCTCTGACCATTCATCGTCGCTAATATGTTCAAAACCAGCAAATAAGCTGCTGGTCCTGAACGGTCGTCGAAGCTCTGGTTTTACATCGTCAGAAAGGGGCCCATTGTCATTATTCCCAGGATATGCTTGCAGTTTCTCAGGCTCTTTATCATTCGAGGATGGCCTTGATAACGGCGCAGGCTCGACTGGGGGTGGTTTTCGAAGCCGCCTTTTTGCGGATTTTGGGGGTACGTGGAATGCCTGGATGGGGGGTGGTGATGGTAGATCTATGGATTCTGGGCTCATCGGCGGGTCTATAATCGCGGACGGGAGGAGTTTAGCTGGGAGCTTGGCACTACGTTTATCGACGCGGATTTCTTCTGTTTGCATGCCACACGACCGTACGTCGACTAGGGGTTCGATATATGTCTGGCATGATACACTCTTAGTTTGCGGTGGCAAGACGACACTGTTCCTGGCGGACGGTGGGTTTGAGCCAGGGGGTTCGATTGAGATGATAGGGATTGGCATTGCCTGTCGGACAAGCTGTTCTAGTTTTTGAGTTTCTTTGTCCTTGATAATTACATCGTCGGTTTGAGTTGAGATGGAGGCCGTTGTAACGACAGGAGTTGCAATGGTGGGAATTGGGGAGGCTAAGGGGGTAGACTCCTCTGATGAAATTTCGTCCAACTTTGGAGTCCATGGAGGGCTTGGAAGCTCTCCAGTTGTTTGGCACGCAGAAGAGGTAGTGGGGAGAGGCACGGTGACGGTGCTACTGTCCTTTGATTCGTATATGGGTGTTGTTTCCGTACTAGAGGATGTGCGCTTCCGTTCAAGATCTGCACAGCTCGGGCAATTCACCAGTGGAGCCTCGTCGACGATAACTTCATCCGGTTCCGGGACGATCTTAGGGGATGGGGGTGGAGTATACTGTATTCCAACGTCCCTATATTCGAATTGTGGTACGGCAGTGGTTGTTTTTGGATCCTCGTCGGCGTCCGGAATTACGTCCAGATTCTTGGGATGATCAAGTACGTCGGGAGTGCCGAACCTTTCGTGTCCGTCAAGCGACATATCTAACGTACGTCGGGCCATCATGCTACTCATTGGTCGTGATTGCATTGACATGGGCCTTTCGTGATCGGGAACCGTGCATCTCGAATCAGGCCGGTCGTCCAGGCCCAATGTGTCCTCGTCTTCCTCGTCGAAGGCGAGTTCGTCTGCTAGGTTCAAGCCGTCGACCTTTGGTCCATGGCCGTTGGCCAGACTCATCACGGAGTACCGAAGATGATGTAGATCGCCATCATGGGTACTTACGCTCGCCGTACTCGTGCGTCGCCGTCCTAGGACACTGCTCGAGCGGACACTGTTGGTATCGCTGGCCCTGGCCGTCGTGCCATCCGGTACAGAATCGTCAAAGTCCCCATCACCGTTACGAGGGAAAGAGCCGGCTGCCTGAGCGGCTGCAACCTCATTGAGGACAACCTTCAGCCGGCCCTCCACCACGTGCACTTTACGCTCCCAGTTTCTCCGCTCTTCTTCCCAATTCTGCTTATCGCGCTCCCACAGCCTTTGCGTCCGTTCAATCTCATCCTCCTGCGTCCGTGCTCTCTTCTGCGACTGGTCAAGTCTTTTCCGGAAATCTGCAATGTTATCCAACGCATCATCGCGCTCCTTGGACAACTCTGTCATGGCAGAGAGGGAACCGCCCTCGAGAAGCTGTAGCTGCCTCTTCAGCGAACGGTTCTCCTTGGAGCTCTTTGCGAGCGTCTCGCCCAGGGACTCTGTCTCCGCCTTTGCATTTTCCAGAGTCATCTCAAGCGAATCGATTGCCCTTGTTTTCGCCTCCATGTCTCGCCGCAGGGACAAGATCTCAGAAACGAGAGACGCATGCAGGGTTGGGGTGAAGCGGCGCGGGTCTAGGGGCGAAATGGTCTCATCGTTTGCGATGTCGATCGGGGTGACTAGGCCATCGGATTCGTAGCGGTTGCCGGAGTTGAAACGCGGAGGGGAGGAGGAAGGGCCTGGGGACGAATCTCTGCGGTGAAGCGATGGACGGCGCGACATTGGGTTTGAGGGGGTCCGGTAGGGCTTCTTCTCCTTGCCCGTGGGCAGGGAGGTTCCCAGGTATGCGTAGTCATTTTCAAAGTCAGAAGGCATTGTGGATGTGGATGTGGAGTTGGGCGGGTATGGACGTTTCTTTTAGTTCCAGCTGCCGCTGTCATGCATGCATGGCTATGCGGGGAAGACGCCGCGATAAGCAAACGAGAATTGAAAAAAAAGGGGGATTGGATGTAATGGACGTCAGGAAGGGGGAATAATCGTTGTATGGAGAAAAATAAAACGAAGGGCAGGCCACTCGTTGTGTTTAGGGGTTGGTATGGAATAGCGGGGCGAATGATCTGAAAGGTAGGACAATTCGTAGTATCACAGAGGAGCTTCAGTCCAAGGCTCAACGGTCAGCCAGTTTTTCGAGGAATCGAGGAATCGAGGTAGGTTTGGGAGGTAGGTAAAAGGCCCCGGTTCCCCCATGTATTTTGTTTCTTGTCTTTTTATAGCATTTACACTTCGCAACGGTAAGTCATGTACATGAAATAGATCTATAACACAACAACGACGGGAGATTGGATGGTGATGACTGAAATGAAAAGGAGAGAATGAGATACGGCGAAAGAACGGCGGAATCGAGGGAATATTTCTTTATGAAAGAGTGTCTGTTCTCGTTTATATGCTTCGCGGAAGGATTGTCCGGTGTGATTGTTGTGTTGTTCTTCGAGAGGGAATGAATGAATTGACCGAATGAATGAATGAATGGGAGTCGTCTAGCTATCTCGCTCGAGGGTCTACCTAAAGCTATACACACACACACAAAACGACGTTAGCTGGGAGGGCAAGTAACAGTACAGCGCCCGGCCTCATTGGCACTGCGTTTGATATGCATATCAGTGTATATTGTATATTGGAACTGGACGCACGTACGAGAAGCAGAGAGAGCCGGGTGGAGGATATATAGATATATATGCGGTGAATTGTAGTAGGTCAAGTCAAGGTCCGGCCATTGAGGTATGCATAAAATGATGTCGAATACTTTTTCTTTATTTGGTATTATTATTTAAACAAACGAGCGGTATCAATTGGGGTGTATATCGACAAGGTGATCTGGGGTGTTGCGAAGAAGCTGGCCGGGGATGGATCGGGGAGAGAAGGGGTGTTTTCTTGTCTTCGTCTCCTCCGCTAGAAAGATATCACTTGTAGGAGCAGTGGTAGCAGTCGGTAGCTGGGTGGTGTATAGTGGTGGTATATCGTGGTGGTGTGTCGTGGTGAGGAGGACCAAAGGAGGGACGGGGTGCAGCTTGTTCAGGAGGAGGCTGGCAGCTGCATGGCGGATGGCGGATGGCCAGGGAGAGAGGACGGTCCACAGTCGACAGTCGACAGTCAATGGTTGCTGTCTATCGCGCTCACTACCAGGAAGAAGTCGAGGAGATAGAAGATAGAGGAGATAGAGGAGGAGAAAAGAAGCAGACTGTCAGAAGTGGATGTGAAGCAGCAGCCGGCCGCCGTGCATGGATGGATGCTGGCTGGATGCTGGGGAGATCGGGCGTGCATCAGGGGCGAGGCTAGCTGCAATAGGGGGATTTACTATTAGTTTTAAGGACAGGGCCCATTCCTTACTCAATTCCATTACCATCTACACTACGATACTCATTTACTACCTACTACCTACCTATTCTTATTCTATTATTCTATTCTACCCAATGCGAGAAGCAGTGGTGGTCGTGTATAGACAGCACCCTTCAGCTTCCAACTTCCATGTCCATTTCAAGCTTCGCCCGCCCGCGGGAAGCGAACCAAGGAACGAGAAAACCGAAAAACCGAAAAAATTAAAAACTAAAAGCAAAAAAGGGGAATTATTACAATATTATCGGGTGACAAGCTAAGTTAGCCTCCACTCTAGTCTCCCTCTTCTTTTTCTTTCCACTGCCTCATAGGCTAACTAGTAACGGCCCACGGGCTACGGGGCCTTGGGGCCTTTTGGGAGGGGGTCGCGCCGCGGCATGGGCCATGAATCGATGAATCCAGGATCAATGAAATGATCATTTTGCGGGTTTGGGTTTGGGTTTGTTGCCGGCGTATCCCCCAGCGGCCCGAGAGCATGGGACGGACGGTTCTTTTGCCTCCTTCGCGTGGAGCTGGTCTAGATAGGTGGAGGTTTTTCGTCAGAGTATTATTATTATTGCGGATAGGCTATCTCAGATCCCATAATAGTCCACGATGAGGAGGAGGGGGAGTACGATTATCATACTCGATCCTACGATCCAAGCTCGGTTTCGATGGAGCTGGGGAGGGTATCTACAAACCTAGGTAGTAGTGTGCACGCACGCACTCGCGCATCTGTGTAGGAAACTCCCTCTGTATATATGTAAACGTGCTCGCTCGCGTATCCTCCGTAGAGTCTGTACAAAGGCCATGTTGTCGAAGGGGACTCGGCGCGTCCGTGGGTAGGGGGCTACTCTTGCATTTTTCCAGATATTTTTATATCTGTATATTTCTCACTCCCCCCATTATCCTCCGTCCAATTGGCAGCCCAGGAACGGAGCCGGGCGAGTGGTTGGCCTGCGGGGCTAGCTGGGCGTCCCTCCGCTGTGTATGCCGCTAAATGCATGGCCGCATCGTTAGAGCGAGGGTGGATTCAGGGGTAACTCATGGAAACTTTGAAAGTCAATTGTGTTGTGTTGTTTGGGGGGAGAACGAATATTCGTGATATTGAGCAGACATCTCTGGAGGATATTGATATTGAGTGCCCATCACTGCTACTGCGGACTGCTACTGTAGCTGTAGCTGCTGAGAATGTCGGAATGAAGCAGCGTATTCTGCGCAAGTCACGACAACAGCTGCCTTCTGACTGATTTTCTTTTCTTTTTACTTCTTTTCTTTTTTCTTCTTTTCTTCTTCTCGTCAATCAAACCAGCCAACCAACCCGGACCGGGCAAGGCCATTTCCGAAAAGAAGAAAAAGAATAATAATGTTTCGAGCTGTGGTGGGTGCTGCTTGTTTGATTGGCCTCTGTTCTCCGCAATTGATGGGATGGCCCTTGTTTCGTTTTTTCTTTTTCTTTTTTGTCGTTTCTCTTCTCTTTTCTTTTCTTCTCATTTGGCTTTTACATTTCTCAACGAGAACGAGCTAAAATAGTAAAAAGGTGTCCCCAGTGTCCCCCACCGCCAGGACCTTCGAGATGGAAGCTTGCTGACCAGTCTTTCCTCTCTAGGAACTCCCCCCTTGACGATGGATCAGATCAGACGAGGATCCCACCGCCCAATTATCATAATAATAATAAAAATAATCCCGCTGCATCAGAATCAATAACAATGGCACGAGTGGCAGGCCGGCAGGAGCCTGTTTCAGGTTGAGTTGACAGGCGCAGGGATCTGGCAGTCTGTATCACATCACAGCTTGAAAGTTGACAGGGGGCCACGAAAAAGAAACCATCGAACTTCCGGCCTGGTCTCAGTTCACGTATTTTCGTACACAGATTGCTCAGGATATTCGATTCCGGCGCCGTCCACTTTTTAGCGGTAACTTGTAAGAATCAAATCGGGGCTTTTTTGCCCCAGTGCCAGTGCCAGTGCCCACCCCTTCGTCGATCTCCTTGCCTTGCCCATCTGTGCAAATTCCCCAGATCAGTGTTGTATATTATTCCCCGGCATGCGGAGGGAGAACTCAACAAGAGAACCTATGTATGCATCAATCTATGTACTCCGTACAACAGAATCAAGAATAATAGCCCAAAGAAAACAACATCAACAACAACAAAAATATTCCCCCTTCTGATCGCAAACTTCCGGGAGCCCCGGCCCATAGACCGGTTGAAACTGCCCCGGCCCACTCACGGAGGAGAAGTGAGAGAACTCAAAACAGTGACGATCGGTTCTGGCCCGTCCCAAGCAGAGCGAGGGAATCAGAGGGGATGGGGTCCCCTCGTCCCCGGTATTCGACGGTGCTGGGACGAGGAGTCTAGGACGGGTTAGCTTTGCCCGGTGACGGTGGATTATTCTGCCTTCAATCGCAACGTTATTTTGCTTGTTTGGTTACATAGTTTGACGTCCTGCGAGGAACCTGTTTTTGATAATGACTGTATACATACATACGGAGTAGAGCACAATTCCCCAGGTGTTCTTAAGACCAGGGTAACTTCAATTATGTACAGAACATGTACAGTAATAATAAGATATCCTTTTGAATGTGATTGTGACGAGCCTGTGACGGATTCCGACCAAGGTAAGCGAGCGTTCGCGGCTCAACCTCCTTTCACGTTCATGTTCATGAGGCTGCAGGGATAACCAGCTACACAAAAGCTACCCGGCAACAACATCCATGCAACAAAGTGTCTTACACCCGAGAGCAGGGAGGAACTGTACAATACAGGTGAGAAAAGCTCTGTCAATAATGACCGCCTACCTTGCTACCCATGCTGTTGGTGTGTGCTTGCTTGCTCGCGAGAGATATCGGGTTTTTTAACCGACAAACTTATATATCGCGGCCACCTCCTTTTCTTTTTCAGCTGGGCTAGAGTTACATATATACATACAGACATGCATGTATACATACAACCGTTTTCTATCACGGTTCCATCTCCCATCTCTTCTACCTTCCATGCATGTGCTGTGCTGTATGGTTCTTCTAGTAAGAAGGGTAGAAATTGAAAGAGGGGGGATTGGAAAAGGAGTTCTGTCGAACACTTTGATGATTTCACATCAACAATTAATGTCAGCACCTCATTCGCTCTCTGTATGTATGTTTGTATGGACACATTTTGCTCCCTCTTCCAAACAAGCTTCTATCACGGAACAGAAGGACTCATTCATCTTCTCTGACTCTCCTATACCGGCTCTTGAAAGCCAAACAATTATGTACAGTACTATGCTTCTGTTAACCCAAGATGTGTCCGGTAATCAAAAATATTCACCCTTCCCCCCGCTTCACAAAATCCTCGCGGTGGGATTTTCTTCCATGTGAAATGCAGCTGTTTCTACTGCTCTACTACTACCAATTGATGAGAGGGAAGAAAGAGAAAAAACCACTATGATAATTTGAATCGGAGCAGTTAGCAGCTGAATAGGGAATTGGAGCTGGGAGTCCGGCAGCCCGGGGATCGGAAATTTATTATGGGTTTCTTCGATGTTCTCATGGATACCTCCCTAAGCTGTGCCTATAGGCAAGCCATCGCATCTCTGCACACATACAACAGCTTACACCAACACCTGAACACCTAGAGTGGAGAGCTATTAACATGCAGATAAAAAGGGGGAACAGCAACCCCTGAGGCCCCGGGAACTTGAATTAACATTGCTACACAATTTTCTTCAGCTTTCTCCACATAAGTGAACAATCTCTTCTGGACAAGAAGATCAGGAAGAATATGGATATATTTCTGTTTCCATTTTGCCCTGCATACCCCCTTCTTACCTAGGTACTCAATGGAGTCAAGGAAGAAGATATCAGGGACTGTTCACACTCTTGCATGCTGGGGCCAGAACAATTGAACAGCCCTTTGATCAGAGGTTTACCCCCCGCGATGCAATGGTGCATGTTTGCTTCTTGAAACTGGGGACAGACGCAGTTCATGCCATTTGCATTGACAAAATGAGGCCAACTCTTGAAACTGAGCAGCTCAAGGATTGCACTTTTCAGAGCTATATTCTTTTGGGGGGGGGGGGGGGGTTTATTGTGTCTTATCACAAACAGAATGAAACTAGAACATACTTTCCAGGCCTCAATATACTTATCCATACATGTGTTCACCTTTCATCTACACCCCCCCTGTCCTGCGAGATAGTATAACAAAGGGGAAGTGGAGCAAAAAGGAGACCATGAAATAAGTGGCGGTAGAAGAATAAATCCTCTCTCTCTCTCTCTCTCTCTCTCTCTCTCTCTCACACACAAAATGCCAAAAACCGATACACCCGCACCCACCTGGGCAGCATGGCAGTAGCCAGTCTATACACCAACCACGCAGATTGGCAATATAACCTTTCCATTTCTCTCCTCCCGCCACAATCTACTTTCGGCCCGTGCCGTCGCCAAAGGAAGATAGATCACAACGGGGGGGGCGGATATTGATTGCGAGCAGGGTGAAAGTAGGGAATGTATGTACAGACTGTAGAGAGGCGAAAGCTAACCACATGCCGCCCATGAGCGATATTGTCTAATCACTCATTTGACATAGATTTATGAGAAATCACCGCTGAGATCTTTTAGATATCTCCAGACCCCTTCCCTTGCTCTTTGGATAGCAAAATGGCAAACCAGCAAGCAAAGGGGCGACGATGAGCTCATCGTGGCGGCCCCTCGGCTATCCGCTCCGCCCCGCTTATGGCGAAAACTCTTTTGTTTATATACTGTATATGTTTTAAAATGAACCCCGAGAGACGAGTCTAGTGGACCCCGTAGATGCCACCAGCCAAGTTGACCGAAACATAGTAGCTCTGGATAAACTATTTTCTGTTCGGCGTCTCGGGGTTCCGGTGTGGGGTGGGGTATGTCACCGCCGTAGGTTCCTGAGTATATCTCGCATCAATTATTAATTTTGCTTGGTGCCAAAGGAGAGATTAAAAAAAAATTACTTAATGCGAAGGACATCCCGCCTTGAGGGATCGATAATGTATGTACTGTACAATTGTTTATCTTGTTTGAAATAATTGTCCCCTCCAATACTATTCGCTTTCTATACCAATATATATATAGCATCAAAAATGGTAGATCAGGTAACTCAACGCCCATATATAAACCCAGAGACTTGAGTATGCATAAATGCATTTAAATGACCCCATATACTGACCACCCCCCCGCAGAACGCACTCACCAACCAAAAACCCAACCCAAAAGGCCAATTCCAACGACCAGCCTCCGCCTTCCGCTCCCGCATCTCGCGCTGCCCAACCGCGCCCTTCCCCGCCGAACGGGACCGATATGTCCTGTACATAAACACCGGCTGCCCCTGGGCGCACCGCGCCAACATCGTGCGCACGCTCAAGGGGCTCGAATCGATCATCCAGCTCGTCGTCCTCGACCCCCGCTTCACCGCGGACGGCTGGTACTTCTCCGGCGAGCACGGCAGCGCAGCCGCAGATCCACTGTACGGCTTCATGCACCTACGGGACTTTTACTTCAAAGCCGACCCGGCGTACGAGGGCCGCTACACGGTCCCCATGCTGTGGGATAAGAAGCAGGAGACGATCGTGAGCAACGAGAGCGGGGAGATTATCCGGTTTCTGTACGAGGAGTTCGACGGGTTGCTGGTTGGCGACGACGAGGCGCTGCGCGAGGTCAACAGGCCTGGCGGCGGGTTGTATCCGGCGCACCTGCGGGAGCAGATTGACGCGATGAACGAGTGGGTGTACGAGACGGTGAACAACGGGGTGTATAAGTGCGGCTTTGCGACGGCGCAGGAGGCGTATGACCAGAACGTCTACGCGCTGTTTGCGTCCCTGGACCGCATCGAAGAGCATCTGGGCCAGCCGGGCCATCAGCCGTACTTATTCGGCGAGAATATCACCGAGGCGGACGTCAGGTTGTACACGACCATTATCCGCTTTGATGTGGCGTATCATGGGATTTTCAAGTGTAATTTGAAGATGATCCGGCATGATTATCCGCGGATTGAGCGGTGGTTGCGGAGGTTGTATTGGGATGAATCGGAGAAGACGCGAGGGGGAGCGTTTAAGAAAACGACGCAGTTTGAGGTGGTGAGTTGACTTTTTCTTCTGCTTGAAGTATGTATCATCCATTTCGAAATGGAAGTGCTAACTGACAAAATTTTGCCTGTTATTGTCACCAGTATAAAATCGCATATCTTTCTGCCCTGCAGGTTAAAATGGGCAGCCCGGACAAGATTGTGCCTGCGGGCCCATTCCCCAATATTTTGCCATTGAACTCATCATTATGATAGGCGAAGGTGACCAGGTTTCTAGTTCAAGGCACACATATTCATGTTGACAGAATTCAGATTAATCAGTGTATTCAAGGCTCAGTAATGGAAGATTCTTCTGGAAGGAAAAGTCATGATTAACCTATATGCTATATATGTATATATAGCTGTGAAATTCAATCTCCACCACATGATGCATATTCAGGAATGAGGGTTGAATTAAGATGTTATGTCTCGGACCAGATGTATCAGAGACGGTGCAGCCGATCCAAAAAATCTTTGGGAAATTCCCAGAACATCCCAGTGGAGTTTGGCAGCCAGTGGCAGTATGAAACATAATTCCCGTTCCCTGTCATGGTCACAACCAGTCGGGACCGGGAAGAGCAAAAAAGAATAAAAAAAGGCATGGCGAATACCGCAGACTGAACCCGAACGAGAAAGACAATCTACCCCCCTCCAGACTCCTAACTAATTTAGGTGCCTTCCACGAAGCACGGGGTTAAGGAATGAGAAAATGGTTCGAAGCTACAGCCGCTTATGCTGCAAAAGAAGCTCCACAGCCGCGTGGGAGAGCGGCGGAAAACCCATCCCCCCGGAGAGAAAAGTGGGCATCTTGGGGCAAGGGAGAGAGGATGGGGAAAAGAAAGGAAGAGGAACGAGTTACCACCACCCCCATCCCCGGCTAGGTTGCTGAAGATCATGGACCTCACAATCACAATGATAGTCAAGGCTGGGCCCTGTCCAGTTGATGGGGGATGGGATGGTGTAGGATCGTTTCTTGGATAGTACGTAACTTACACCCCTATGGCCGCGAAGGGATGGGTTTAGCGGGTATGCGGTAAGTAAAGAAGGGGAGGCGAAGGAGATGGTATGTAATCCCTTTTCCCTTTTGCATATCAAGCCTATCACAATAATGGCTCATGGAATCGGAACAGTGGAAGAGATGTAATTGTACAGTACTCTGTTCTGTACCTTGCGAGAAATGCAACCAATACGGAGAACAGCCATTGGGTATTCGAATATGTCTAAAAAAAACGGCTTACGAATCCTGCCCAATCCAATGAGTTATATAAATAACCATCAGAGGAGGAAAAAGAAAAAGAAAAAGAATAAAATAAACAAGAAACCTGCCAGCAAAGATCCAGCCGACGTTGACCGTTTCGGCCGCCCGCGGCAGTTTGATGCAGGCCCCAACGACCAAGTTGAAAGGTGAAAGGCGACGAAGAGAAACCCTGCCTTTTGATAGGATGGCGGCTGCCAAAAGCCCTCCCCTCTGTGCTTTGCCATTTGCCATTTGGCCCCCTGGGACTCGGAGAAAAAGGGCCCCGTCGAATTAATTTATTTTCGTGCCAGGGGGGATCTCCACCTAGCCGCGCATCCCATGTCGGCCTGGGTGGGAGGGTGCCATTCGAATTAGAATTTAGCGGGGAGAGTCGTATAGCTTTGGTCCAGCTCGCACAAGTGGACTGGGGTTTTCGAAGATATGGAAGAAATAAAAAAGAAATTAAAAAAAAGGGCTGTTTATTTAACCTGCAAGGTCATTAATTGGGTTGGGGGAGTAATCCGGAGGTGATTGATGCTGCATACTCGCTTCCATGGACTGGGGACATTCGTCCGCGACAGGATGAGGGTGAGAGCCGACTACATAGTATGGATGGAACTCGGTAAGTATTTCCTGCGCCTGCGCCTATGATCCGTCTGGTGAAGGGGGTGTGTGTGTGTGTGAGAGAGAGAGAGAGAGAGCGCGATCTTTTCGGAAAATTTTGCTTACGTTCGTCGGCTGCTTGTTCTGCATTTCCTGTAGCGCGCTGGGATTAAGGAAGGCCTAGTGCCCTTCTCTCCCGCAGCTAGCCTTGTGTTCGTGGGCCCAGCTTTGACGGTCTCCGCCCGTGGAATGCTACAGTTCTTATGCCCGGGGGGTGGTGTTCTTGAGATGAATTGCCTCGTCTAGCCAGAGACTAGAGATAGGATAGAGCTCGGCGGGCCCGTGTGTATCCCCTGTACGTAGTAGGGGGAGGGGGGAAAGGGAGAGCTGACATGGATTACATATTACCCACTTATGCCGTGGTATTCTTGTATCCATGGATATGGGATTTGCTCTTGCAGGATCTTTTTTGCCCGGGCCAAAACCTTTGCGCGGTCTTTCTCTTTCACCTGCACGGGCTGGATGAATATAAATGCACCCATTGAAATGTGATAGCAGCGGCGTCCAGATTTCCATTCCTACCCCCCAGCAAGAGCAAGCCACAATCACCCTCACCAGCGGCATCGCCGTCCAAGGCCCCAGGGGGGACAGGGCTAACGGGATAACGGAACGGCATATACCGTCCCCGGTTCTGACAAGGGCTGACGATGAGCAACTCGGGGAGCGAATGATGGGTATATGAAAAACGATCAAAAGCGGTGGTATCTCTTCCATGGGCCCCCTCCCCGTTTCAATGGATAAGCTTTGCGCTTTGTGCGTTGTGCTCATTGCAGGTTTTTTGTTTTGATGACCGGGCCCAGCGGCCATCAAAGCGTCTGTCTCCCTGGGGTAACTTACAGATTCAACCCATCCAAAGAGCTTCTTCATGTCGGTCGGTACCTTTGAACCCGGGAGCCACAGTCGGGGAAACAAAAAATCTCAACCCCTGTTAAAAAATATGTATCCTTGAAGGAAAGAAAACAGGCCGTTCGTGGGAAGTTGGACGCGGAGAAGCGAAATTCGACTCTATCCCTTCTTTTTTTTTATTTTAGAAGCGACTGATTGGGTGAATTATATATAACTCCTTATCTTCACATCCCTGCCGAAAAAGGGGAGTCGGCCAAAGAAATACCTCGAATATCTAGGGTGTCAAGCCGTTTTTCTTCTTTATCTTCGAAGAGCGCTCCGAGGTTGCATTATTATGCAAGCCGTTGATGTCTGTCCAACGGATTGCTTGTGATTGATTCCCCTTTGCAGATTGCTGTTTGCCAGCCAGGGTTGATAGTTATGCGTTCCAGACAAGGGGCGATGCAACCTTGC
>PDNC01000076.1:0-137407 GCA_002572885.1 Blastomyces parvus
GTTGGCACCATTCTCAACCAGCAGCTTGATAGCTGCCTTATCCCCATTCCATGCAAACCATGATAGTGGTGTCATGCCAGTGTCATCTTTTGACTCCAGATCGGCACCATTCTCAAGCAGCAGCTTGACAACTGCCTCTTTCCCATTCCATGCAGCCCAAAATAGTGGTGTCCGGCCAGCTATATCTTTTGACTCCAGATTGGCACCCTTATCAAGCAGCAGCTTTACAACTGTCTCATGTCCCAATTTTGCAGGCAGAAATAGTGGTGTCCAGCCAATATCATTTTTTGACTCCATGGCACCCTTATCAAGCAGCAGCTTGACAACTTCTTCATGTCCTTTTACTACAGCATAGGTCAGTGGTGCATGGGTATATTGATTGTTTGACCCTATATTGACACCATTCTCAAGCAGCAGCATGACAACTTCCTTATACCCGCCCTCTGCAGCGTATGATAGTGGTGTCCTGCCATGTTCATCTGTTGATTCCAGGCCGGCGTCTTTGTCCACTAGCAGCTTAGCGACAGCACTAAGCCCAAAATATGATGCCACCAGGATAGCTGTAGAACTTCTAGAGGGTAGTGGAATTGTGATTTTACGGTCAAAATAGATTTTGGACCACACTGAATATGCCCTCAAATCTGGATCGGATATCCCCAAAGCAAGAGATATTAACGTAGGATCCTCATTACTCATAAGGGCTTCGCGGAGGTGAAGAACCCAAAATTCGGCCGAATAGTCCAAGAAAGTATAGCTATTAATATCAGGACTAGCTTCGGAGTTCAAGAAGTTAAGATAGCGAACACAGGGCTCTGCAAGAGCGCGGTGTGCATCATGGATACTGATAGAGTGATGCCAGTGGAGCTCCATGGGAATAGTAGCAGGTGGTGACAGATTTGAGAGGAGGAACTCCCGAGCAGTTTGGTGAAGGAAATGGACCTTGCTCTGATAGATTGAGACGAACAATCCACACCAAGATCTGAGACGTATCTTGAAGTCCTTGTTACTTTCCAGGTCGAGGTCGTAAATCGACTCTGATGTGTGATCTATGCTCATGGCAACGTTCATTTCCGAGAGTGTTAAAGGTCGAGCCGCGGCCAAAATAATACTCAAGACCTTTCGGACAGTCGAATGTCTGTTAGACTTGTTGAGAATCTGTTCATATGCTTGGTTGACATTCTCTGGCAGCGTATCAATGGTGGAGTCGACTCCTTTTGGTGTCCTTTTAAAGTCTTCCGCCCTCAAGTAGTCAAACACGAGATATACCCACAGGTATGTACGGTGTTGAATTTTGAGCAGTCTTTCCACTAGGTGATGCTTGACTCGGTCTGATAGCTCTTTCTCGCTTGCCAGCCGTTCGACTCGGTGTCTGATGACGAGGTTTACCTCTTCGCTAATTTTTTTCGATTCTTCCTCCCCTGGGATATGAATATGCGGAGAAGTGTGCGACAGAGCCCGGAAGTCGGACGCGATCTGCTCATACGCGCGACTCGTTAGAAGATATTTCAACTTTCCATAACCCGACTCACTGCTGCGGAATTGGCCTTTCACATTCCGCACCAGGTCCTCTAACTCTGATGCTTCGCATTCGTCCAGGGCATCCAGGACTACGATAACAGGTCCGGCCTCGGGGTCCCGCACAGCATCCTTTAGGATATTCCAGAGCGAGCTAGTCGAGTTGGTAAGATCAGGTCCGTTTTTGTCGAATAGCTTCATCGCGTGCTGGATTAGCGAGGGCTTCTGAGAGATGAGCTGGTGGAGAAGAGCACAAAGTGCTTGGCGCACTGTGTTCTGGTCCTGATCTTTGAAGAAGAAGTAGCAAATGGTGGCCAATCCTGGTAATTCACAGTCAATCAGGTACTTGGCCAAGACCGATTTTCCACACCCAGGGTCCGCTGTGACTAGCAGCAGCCCCGACTCCTGTTTTAACCATTCCTGGAAGTTGTGGTGTCTGAGGAACCACTCGCATGTGCCCTCTACTCGGTCTTCCACACGGTCCTTATACCACTCATATGTGGTATCCTCGGTGCTCTTGGTGAGGCGGAACAACCGAAGACAAGTTTTTTGCTTGTCAGACAGCGTCTGCTTGGCTATGTCTTGCTGGAGTTCAAGTTGCTTCTGTGCAATGTCCCGGTGCTCTGCTGCAACTTCGTGGAGACCTGTCATGATTGCAAATGTTACCATTTATTAATTACCAGACTCCGCGACGCACTTAGACTAACCAGATAGAACGTCGCTGATTTTCTTCTCAGCCTCAACTCTGCTTGGATGGATTTTACGTAGAAGATCCTTTGCATATGCCGCTGCTGCCATCGCTGCATATCCCTGCCACTCCTTGTTTTTATGTGAGTCTGAGTAATCACAGATACCACGAATGACTAAACAGGGGAAAGAGTTCATCAAGCCAGCTGCCTCCATTTCAAAACACAGGACATTCTTTTCTGCTGAGAGTTCATCTCTAACTGAAGCATCCTTCATCAACTGGTTTGCTGAGGCAATTAGGCCATAATGAATTGCTGGATTATCATCCTCTTCGAGACGTTCAGGCCGTGGTATCAACTGATGTATATCACAGGTTTCCGCACAAGTTGCTGCACCACTTGCTTCACTATTTGAGGGATGGATGGATCCTTTCTGATATAGCCTGTCAGTGCATGGGTCCGGCTGTTTGTACTTTTTCCGAAGCTTTGGCTTTTTGTCCAAGATATCGCTGATAGCACTGTCAAGCTCGTGGTCACCTAGCTCATATTCCACCTTGAGGCTGGTCACTGCCGCCAGCAGGGATGATGGTGGCTTATTCAAAAACCCCGTTGTTTGGAACCTCCGACCCTGCATTGTCTTGCCGAAGTCATACTGAAATACCCCCCCGTGGTTTTCACCAGGTGTGCTAACCACGATGTCGCCAAGACGGATATCATGTCTTTCGCTTGGAGCACCTCCGCCTATGCCGACCATTAAACCAATTCTTATGTCAGGAAAGCTGTGTAGCATGTCCTTTGCGACACTTGCTGCTGAAGCTATACCGTACTCGCCATGTGGCAAGCAAGCCATGACAACATTATGTCCCCCAATACTGCCTAATGTGTAGCTGTTGGCATCATTGGGACCTGTATACACTGGGCCTTCGTGATTTTCGTCGAGAAAAGCTCGCGCAGCAACGAGCTCCGTAGGTATGGCGCAGATCCAGCCGACGGTGTACTTTGTGTTCTGGCTAGACATGCTTTGCCAATGGAGAAAGATAGAGGCTGGCCAGGAGGGAGAGTCTCAGGGGGTCAAATTTGGACTCAGGTGGAGAATAGGGGATGATACGTAGGGTGGAAATTTCGTATGCTTTGGTATCTTCGTGCAAGTGAACAGAGCACTCGAGGGGATTCGGTTGCCATGAGAGGAAATCAGGATGGGCCATCAAGGATGATGATAAGAAAAGGAGGATGCGGGGAAGTGAACATGGGGCGACGATCCACCCTCGCGGAGTGAAATCGGGCAGGCATGTTGAGCCGTAAGCGCCATGTCAACTCGAATTAATTTCTAGCGGACCTATCAAACTTGCGTAGCCGATACAGCCTTGCAGGTTGAAAATTGGGAAGAACTGACAGGTCACAAGTGCCACGTCCACTTGCATTCTACCTACGGGCGGACCTATCAAGCTCACCAATTAACAAAAGAAATCGATTGCTTGCATTGAAATCCGGCTTGTTTAAGCCCAATCGCTCTGTCGTTCACGCTCATGATATGTTGCTTAAGTGCCGCGTACGTTCATCACGAGTTCAAACTAATATCAAAAGCTCAGAAGCTAACATCGTCCGTGGTATGATGCTACTCTTATTCTAAGCCCGAGGGATCCTCGCAGATCCGCTGTCGCTCGCGCCGAGAGATATAGGTAGGCGCAAAGCATAGGAGTACCCAGGTAAATATGGCGTGGGATATCTTAGACTGAATTTCTGCAGCCAACTTAACCAGTTTTAACTGGGGGTAATCTACCAGCAGATTCTGCAATGATAAGTAAATTATGCCTCGCTTCAATCTACCCAGCCAGTGTCGTTGGGGGAAGGATAACAGGGTGGCATGCATGCATCACCGACCGAGCTGTTTTGATACAGAAACCTTGGCAAAAAAAGGTTAAGTAGTGGACAGAATGATGAAAAATAAAACGAAAGCACTTACCTGTTCATCTCTTGGTTCAATTCTGTCTTTAAGAGCTTTTCTATTTCTGTTTCTTTTTCCGGCTTATCAAAAAGGGGCAAGATTCAAAAAGGGCCACTCCAATCCTGAAACGCCTACTATAACCCGGGGGGGGGGGACAAGACGTACGCCGTGCTACGCTGGAAACTCGAGATGGTGAGGAAAGCGTATCGGACACGCAACCAACTATTATCGAGGCCGACCGACCCCTGCGATAGCGAGCTCGTCTAGTTATACAGCCCCGTAAGTCATAAGATGTCTGTCTCATCAGACGTTTGGAGTTGGGCGACCTGTGCGAAACGGGTGCTCCGGGTAAAATTCCCCAGCATAGGACGGAACTGTTGGATGGGTGTGATTGGCAGAGGTCTTAATTCATCGACATGCAGCGTTAGCATGCCCGAAAAACCAGTGGCGCCATTTGCCACCTGAGGGATTCCGTGCCCATTTTTTGAATCACTCCAATTGTTGGTCACAGTCAAGCTTGGTTAACTAATTGAGAGCAGGGTTGGTGCAGCGGGATGACTGCAGCTAGCCGCGCGCGTCACAGTTGGCGCCTGGGGAAACATGGTTTTCCGGCGGGGGCTGATTTACTCCACTGTCTGCATGCCGTAGACCGATTGGTGTAGGAAGCTCGGATCCATGACTGGGAGATGGGGTATCAAACAGAGCACCATTCCCATTGATTTCATCACTTTGGATAGATGTCGTTGGAAGGACTCAATGCCAAGCTTTCGCTTCGAACTAATGGGGATTAGCGTGAACCTTCTCCCATCCATCCCTTTGCATGGATATAAATCTTGAAATCGAATGCAAAGAACCATTTGCTCCATACTCTCTGCACCTCCTTGATCTCTTCCCTTCGCGGTTAGCTGGGTTACGTTACCGAGATGTGGGAACGACAACCATAACATTTACATTTAGCTGCCTCGACGTTTGTTCTAATTTCGTTATACATTTAGAATAACATTGTCCGATGTGACCCTATTTGCAAGATCGCCAAATTCAAGCTCCATTCTAGTTCTGCAGAACTGGACCTCCAATCTCTAACTCCGAGGAACTATGACTGGAAGTATCGGCCCCTAGCTCCATCGATCTGGTATCTGGAGAAATAGATATAGTATATCCTCTGAGAAATGGGAAATCTTTGGGATGAAGGTGCCTAGGACTGCTGTTTCCGGTTGGCTTGCTACTTCATCAGCATGAGCGTGGTCGCTAATTGCATCTAGGCAGGCCCTAATCGGTAATTGACGAGTGAGTGGCCACGCTATTGGTATTGGATTATTATCATACCATTCAACCAGAAAACCGAAAACAGGAAGAAGATAAGGCGGGTGGCCGTTGGGCCTTTCTCAGAATTCAGAATGTGGGCTCAATGATATAGCAGTTACCTACGAATATAGGTATAGGATAAGAAGCTCCATCCCCCTCTCCTCTGTCACACCTTTCAAATGCCTGGGATACGTAGGACGGAATTCAAAACTCGAAAAAATAGTGAGCAGGGAAGTGGGAGGATGTGCGTGCTGATTCGAGAGCAGGGCGTAAGGACATCAAAAGGGAACTTGATATATATCCAAGTTCATTATCGACAACGATTTCGTCGAGTGTGGTTGGTTGAGTCATTGGACCTTTGGCGCTGAGAATGTGGTTTGATTGAGATTCATGGTACTCTCAACATGCCTGCCACAACTGTTCCCCCGCCAGGAGTCCAACAGTATAGCGAAAGGAAAAAAAGGAAAGAGAAAGAAAGAAAGATAGAACTTTAAAAAGTAAATAAAAATCCAACCGGGATATGTACTGTACAACATAGAAAGATAGCCGAAAACAAACGAAAGGAAGGTAAATGCATCCTCAATCATAATAGAGTCAATAATACATTTGATAATTTTTTTATTCTCTCGCTCGTCTTTATCCGTTTATCCCTCTTCCTGGTGTTTATATAGTTAAAAGCTAAGGCAAAAATAGAAAGAAGGGGAAGGAAAAAAAAAACGGAAAAATAGGAAAAATAAGTGGTTGATGATATGTGATATGTGATTTGATATGTGAGGTAGCGACGTCGTCGATATGTTCGAGTAAAGAAATATAAGCAAGCACCAAGAAACCAAATAAAGGGTTTAAAAAGGAGTTAAAAGCAAAGGTCGTATGGAGTAAATGCAAAATGGGTGGAAAATGGAACAAAAGAAATACAAGACATTGAAGGGAAAACCAACTCAAGACAGAAATCCATGACAAAAACAGAAGGCGAAAAAAACATAAGCAAAAGCAAAGGAAAAAGAAGAAAAACATCAGAATGAACTGGGTATTAAAGAAGTATTATTTCCAAACCTCGTAATTCGGAATTTATATCAAGAAAGAGGAATAAAGAATTGAAAAACGATGAAACCTCATCTCGATCAGTAAACAAGTGATGAAATTGGGGTCGCAGGAAAAGCGACAATGTCAATTGATTAGATTTCGACCAAAAGGCAATGTAAATGTAAATATAAAAAAAAAGAGGAGAAAAATTAAACAATGAAAGAACTGCACTCATTATATGGCAGCCGGCGACAGGGCGCATGGGAGGCGTGTGTCGGATTTCAAAAAAATAGTGGCAGCGGAGCCAATTCTCACTTTTTCTTCCCTCATAATTTTCACTCCATTTTCGTTTGCCTGTGTTCAGTTTGTCCCTCCCTATTCTTCGTACTTGAATTATTTCTGTCTTCGAAAAACAAAAATGGCAAAGAAGACCCTGCGTTCACTTTGTGTTTAACCTAGGCCTTTCTCGACCGCGTGACGGGTCCACCATTCGAACGTGCCGAGGTAACCGCAGAGCCGTTCGTCGCGTAGGCATGGCCATTTCCATTGGCGGTGCCATTGGTTGTCGCCGTCGTAGTGCCGGCCGCAGGCTTTCCACCAACCGACGGAATCTCCATATTGCGCATGTCAATGACAGCCTGCTTGCCGGTATTTCTGCGGGGGCGGCCAGCTTTGCCTGATTTCTTGTATGTGGCAAAGTAGAAGGAGATGAAGAGGAGCAGGTAGGACGAAAGGATGATTAGACCGGAAAAGGCGGCGAATTCCTCGCCGGCGCAGTTCCCTGCGTTGGGCATCCATGAGAAATAGGTCGATGTGAAGTAGGTGTAGGATGCGAAGTACACGAATACTGATAAATTGCATTAGTTTTACATGTCGCTTTGGATTGTTTTGTTGAAGTTGGATTGTTATTTTATTACTCACCCAAGTCAATGACGAACTGTACAATCTGGAGGATGGTGACCCATTTTTTCCACCAAATGCGGATGCCCCGGGCGCTCTGGAAGTAGTACCAATACATAACGACGTGGACCAGGAGGTTTAAGGTGATGGGCACCCATGAGACAGCTGTGTGACCAATCAACTGCGTGTAGCAGAGCAGAGCGGTGGCACCATGGTGGTAGGTATGGAGGAAAGTAAGAGGCTTCTTCTTGAGGACGAGGAAGACGGTGTCGAGGAGCTCCAGGTATTTGGTAAGATAGTTCAACTACAACAAAAGGGTTAGCAAATGCACTTTATACTCAACCAAATATATATTTGAGAATAGGAACATGTGCCATACATAGTACAGGACAACTAGGGGATCCGTCCAACCACCATTAACATCACAAATGGCATAGAAAACGCCATTCCTCCACAGTGTCGGCAGCAGCTGTTCAATAAACAGAGCCAGCAGCGTCCCGCTGATCAAGGTCAGGTATAGATTGTGTATGAGGAAGACACCGTTCAGCTTCATCGCGGGGCGGTTTCTCATGATCTCTCGCCCGCCAAAGACGATGATATAATAGGACGCGAGGGAGATAAGGGTTCCGTTCAAGGTCGACATGGGAGTCTCGCCTTGGGTGAATTTAAAGTCTTCCGGCGAGAACCCCGCGACTGCCGTGTAGGCCTTGGAGAAGAGCGGCCATAGTTCGACGCCAAATGGACGGTCGAGGGATGGGATTGGGATGGAACTGAGGTCGAACGACATATCGAAGAGCGGTAGGTATGTTTTATTATGGTCAGGAGGACAAGAGGAGATGGCGGTTTTCGAGGGTGAGAGCGTTGCAGGGAGTAGTTTCAGTCAAACGCATGCACATATACTCGTACACAATAAAATAATACAAAATTGATCGCGGCGCGACAGGGTTTTTAGATGCGGGAGATTATATATAACGGTATGTAATGTAGTATGTTGTTCAGATCCAAATGGCGATCCAATCGATCTGCAAAGGCAGAGCCACACCAAAAAAAAAAAAAAAAAAAGAAGAGGAGGAAGAAAGCGTTAAGGAGAAGAGGAAGAGAATAAAACCGTCCGGGAACGGGGCGGATTAAAAGGCCGATGGACCTGATGAAGGAGTGACAAGAAGAGGAAAAGGCGGAAGAAGCAGAAGGCGCCAAAGAAAAGGGCGAGGGGCTGCGGAGAGGACAGGCAGCAGAAAGGCGCGGAGACGAAAAAAGGTGGGAGAAATAAATCGGTGGGAGAAAGAAATGAAGTTGAAGATGGAGCGAGAATATAGCGAGTCGGAGAAAGTTGAGGAGGAGAGGAAAAAAAAGGAGGGAAGAAAACGAGGTACCGTATGGTTTGGTATGGTATGGTATGTACGCTTGTGACATGGGTTTGCGACCAGGTTTTGCTGGATATGTGGTACTGGCGCTGTAGTAAAGGTGGAAACCCGACGTATAACGTAATTTAAGCTGCCAAACTGAAAACGGCAATTGTAACTCTGAAGTCTAACTAATCAGCCCTTGGAAGGATAAATTACGCTACCTCGATCCGCCCAAACCCGTAGAGGAACAAAAGGGGCAAGGCGCACACAAGCAGGCACAGCTGCTTGGTGTATCGACCAGTACGGGCGCGGCATTGGCTGCTTGGCGGGCTCTGGGCAAAGCTCTGGGCATTTCGGTCAGAATGCGTGTGATTGGGCTGGAACTGGCAATACACGATAATTACAGTCCCGTCATTACACTTCGGGAAAACAATAGATTACGTCAAATCAGGCCAGGTTGGGGAAATGAAAAAGGAAAAAAACTTCAAGATGAACGCTCGTCAGAGGGGAAAGGTTGTATTAGGGCATTCGTGAGGTGAAAAAATGTTTAAATATCAAGGTTCTATTCAAGGTTCTATTCAAGGTTGACCAGAAAATGCAGGGTGGCCATAAATACGGTTCAGTAATATGGCTCTCAACCAGGCCAGATGTTGAATTTCAAAACCCTTGCTTGGATTGGCGGTACAAGAAAAAACATGAAGAGATGAAATGAAATGAAAGAAAGCAGGGTTTAAAAGAGGCATCTATGTAGCGTGAGGGCTTCTTGGAACCAGTCAGATGCAATTGGGTGCACAATTCAATCTCCAAAGTACAGTCTAGCAGAGCCGCACCTAACAAGGTCAAGATAAGAGCGTTCCTTTTTGTACCGCAGATATTAGTTTGCATCCTTTCAAGTGACAGAGACGCCGATGAGGGCGGATTGTTCATCCGAGATGTATGGAGTACTAGATGAGTGTATCTGATAAGTATATACAGTACTGTAGGTGCCATCTCCAGGTGTTCTCATGCTAGCTATCGGCGCTGGAAGGGCAGTTTGTAGCTCTGTAGGCAGAATATATTATTAGACAGGCAATTGTCCTTGTCGTATACAATCCTCTGTTAATCCTTCTCGCATTGTTCTCTCGTTGTGCTTAATATGTAGCTTTGATATGTGGCCGTGAAGCCAACCAGGCCGGGCCGATTGCTGACCAAACCCAGGCTAAACCGCTCCGAGAACTCCCACAGCAAACTCCCACCAACCACACCACTTCGCCTTTCTTCGACCCAACATCATCGCACCACCAACAACCACCACCACCACGACCACCACCGCTCCTCTGCGCCATCCGCATCTCCCCAATCCCGCTCCATTCAGGTCAATTGGCAAAACCCTCTCCCCAATGTCGTCCACCACCCTCTTCCGCATTGCCTCGCGCACAGCCCCAGTCGGCTTTTTCAGAGCTTCCTACTCTGCCCGGTCAAGAGTTGCCGCGCCCGTCTTCGCTTCCGCCGCCGCTCCCGCCATTGTCGCCTTTGGAGGTGTGAGCAGCTTCAGCTCGTCGTCCAAATGCAACAGCGCAGCTATGGGCCATGAGGAGGAGTCTTTTGAGGAGTTCTCTGCCAGGTAGGCGCTCGTAACAACGCTTTCGGCACATGCATACCATCCGACATTGCCTGCAAATGATGAGCCTTTTGCTCTCTCTATTTTTCTTCTACTTTGGTTATTTTACTACTTTGGTTATTTTATATACATATTGTTTTACAACCTGTCTAACGGTCAATTCCAATAATGTTCAATAGATACGAGAAGGAATTCGATGGTGTACAGGATGTTTTCGAACTTCAGGTATTTGAAACCTCCCCCAAACTCCCCCCGTCATTCCCGGAAATCCAATCGCCGATTGATACCCGCCAGTAATTAACGTCACCGTCCAAATCATACAGCGAAACCTTAACAATGCCTTCGCCTACGATCTCGTCCCCTCCGTCAGCGTCATGACTGCCGCTCTCAAGGCTGCCCGCAGAGTCAACGACTTCCCCACCGCCGTCAGAATCTTCGAAGGTTCGTTTACTTCCCATACACACGATCAAGCATTCCACTTGCAATTTCAGCCGTCACACATGTCACTCCAGCATGCTAACAGACAATCCAATGGGGGAAAATAAAACCACACAGGCATCAGAGCCAAGGTCGAAAACAAGGCCCAATACGAAATGTACCTCGAAGAACTGAAGAGTCTACGAGAGGAACTCGGCGTCACACTCCAGGAGGAACTGTATCCCCAGGAGCAGAAATAAAGCACCCACCACGATTCTTTTTCTTCCTTTCTTCCTTCTTCCTTTCCATAAACTCTTTTTCTTCCATTTCAAACAACTCAATATCAGTTTGGTTTCCCGCCCTCTCCTCTTTGTGTACTCTCTCTCTCTCCCTCTCTCCGCTCCCTCCCATCTGTACTATCTCGCGTTCCTACCTCCGTTTTCCGCCTCGACCAAACAACGCGCATTTCTAAAGTGGTGAATTGGAATTGGAGTTGGCGGCCCGCTTATTGTTTAAATATATAATAATCCAAACAACCCGAAACGCCCCCAAAAAAGGCACAAAAACAAAATAGAAACCAAACAAGCAAGGAGGGTAATGTGGGGCCGGCAAAGGACATACAGTGGATGTGGATTGCGGGAGCTGGAACGGGAGGAATGGTTATAGGTAGGGAGATGATTGATTGCAGTGTGAAATGGGGGAATGGAAGAAAGGGAAAAGGACAAAAAAGAGAAAAAGAGAAGGAAAGAAAGAAAGAAGATGAGAAGGAACAAATACACACACACACACACACAAACACACACCAGCAAGCAATCTCTCATCATAAACACACAGTTCAAAAAACAAAAGACTTGCATATATGTATGTACATGTAACTATATGAATAGCAGAAAGAAGCAGAGGGGGCATTGACAATGAGTCTTGTTTTATTATTTATTATTATTTTTTTATCTTGTTTATTCCATGTTCTTTTTCTTTGGTGATGTTTCAAAACACTACCTACCTAAACTGTGAGAACAAAGAGGCGGGGAAAAGAAGAAGAGTGAATGTGAGAATGATTTTTGGAAGTTTCCCTATTCTCACCAGACATGATAGCTATATATAGAGAGCTCTCCCTTCCTGCTATGTCCAAAAGAGCGGTTGATTAAATTGTCAAATTCATCTGATGGTGTCCAGATATCCCTCTGAGGGTCATAATAGATATGCCCCTTGGAAATGTCCACCTACCAACGTACGCATGAATACCACCCCCAAACCATCTTGGAAATAGGTAATAGAACAAGTTGCTCTGTTGAAAACAAGTTTATTTAATAATATTCTTCATTTCAATTTCTAACTTTCTTTGACAGAGTAAATGACTTCAGACCCACACCCCGTATTGCATTGCTGCAGTAGTCTGCGCGAATGATCTATCTATCCAATTTCAAAAATTTCCCTTCCATTCCCTTCCCAATATTCCAATCTAAATAAATGCCCGACAAAAAAAATCATAGCATCCGTTGTTTCCGTGTCGTGTCTGTTGCGCCGTCCGCCCGCCCGCCGGCCCTTTGGAACTTTTTGTAAAGAGAAAGCCCGTTTAATGTTTGTTATGTATGCATGCATCGAACTGGGGAGAATAAATGATAATAAATGATAATAAATGATAATAAATGATAATCATAAATAGAAAAAGTCACACATGAATAAGAGATAGAAAAACCTGAACGTGATGTTGCTGGTAGTGATGACGGTGGCTCCGACGATGATGCTAAAGGACTTTTTAAAGAAGTAAAGTGAAAAGAAAAAAAAAGGGGGGGGAATATACTTGGTAAGAATATGTATAGGGGAAGTTAAAAGTATATAGTACGATGTCGTATGCCTGGGGAAACGTGAATGCAAAAGTAAGCGTCATCCAAACGATTGGATGGTGGCATAAGGCGCAAATAGTAAAAAGTTAAGTACCTATTAAGCTATAGGTACATGGGGTGCGGGACAATGAGAAATTGGGAATGGTGGCTTCCAATCCCGTTTATTCCAACTCTTTTTCACTTTCGTCTTCCCGTCTTCCTCTTTTTGTATTTTCTTTTCTTCCATTTCGCCTTCTTTTCCCGCGTCACCTTCTTGTGCTCGTGGTATATTGTGTCGGGAGCCCGTTTGCATCTCTTAGGTCGCCCGCAACCCCGGTTTAGTCCCCATGTCGAAAGCTTATGGATATATACATCTATATACACCCTTCATGCCCACAGCGGTGGATGGATATACTCCGCCGCCCGATCCATCAAATTCGGCAACGTCCATTCCCCACTCGTCGTGCTCTCCGGTGTATGTGGCGGGAGCGACTCAGGCTTTGCCGGAAGGGTTATACCCGCAGCGCTACATCCCGTTGTCGACGCCGGGAACCCACCTCCTGCCGTAGGCGGGGAATTGGATGACGGCGTGGGTATGGTGGTGGTGTTGCCGGTACTGTTTGTGCCGCCAGTGGCAGCGCAGCCATGAACGACCATATGCAGCGGTGCTGCTGATGGGCTTTTCTTGTGCTGCACCTGCAAGCTGAAGGCGGCGTTGAGTTTTTGCAAGGCACGGAGCGATTTGGTCAGGGGTTTCGCCCACTGGGTCTGAGTGTCAGCTACAACAGAGATGGGGAGCGGGGCAGTGGCGGCGATGGAGACCGATACTGGGTCATAGCTTGGAGTGGATATGTTTGTAGTGCCGTTGATCACGTCAGATCGCTCTAACTTTGCGGTGCGGTATGCCTGTTGCGGGGAGTGCATGCCGGCAGCGCCAGCTGCGTTTGGGCCGGTAGCGGTACCAGGGGCGTTAAAGGCGCCTTCAGACGCTGCACGTTCTGCTATCACTGATTCAAGCCGGCGGAGCAGTTGCAAAATGCACGGGTCATTTTTAGATTCGCCAATCACGGCGAGGAGGAAGGCGGAACTGATTGCGCGTTGCAGGCCGATCCATGATCGCCCAGCCTGGGGACTGATCTTGTATAATTCTATATAGGCCTCAATGGTGCGGGCGAGGGCGGCGACGCAATCCTTGCGCATGGCTACCCAGGAAGGGTCCTTTGACTCGGCGTTTTTCAATGCGGGTCGACAGAGTTCTGACGTCACATAAGATGAGTGTAGTTTCAATGCTAATCTTTGGATGTGGTCGAAGTGGGTGAGGCACGATGCCGGATCGCGAAGGTGTGGGGATACATCTGTCATGATTTTTTGAAGTTCATCCCTGTACGCTTGGATGACAGCGACTCCCATGTGCGATTGCGGTGATAGCATGCGGCCCTTGAGAATTTCCAAGGTGAGTGAGATTATCCGGCTGAGTGTTTCGAAGTAAGAGCGATGCCCCGGCTGTGAGGCCGAATGGTATGGTATATCGGGTTGGCTAAACGCCATCGTCGATGGTCTATCATACGACAGGGAGAAATGACTATCTTGCCATGCCATCGACCACCTGCGCAAGTAAGTAAGCATTAGGTCCTATAAAGTTGCACAAAGGACCAGAGGGAAAGCGGAGCCTTACCAAACTCTCCGCCGAATGTATCTTTCAGTAGATGAAAACCTGTTCGACTCTACGTGTAAACCAAGAGCGAGACCCATTCTTAGGGTCATACCTGTGAAAGTGCTGTTAATATCGTTTTACGCTTCTTAAGTAATTGAGGGGTAGTAATTGGCATTAGACACCACACTTACCCAGTAAAACGTATGACACGCCGGGATTCATATTGTACGAGAGGACGTTGCCGATAATAAGTAATGTCTGTATCGCTTCGAGCGTCGGTTGAGACAAGAAATTCGTCATTCGTAAAAATTGATATGAGCAGCATACTAAACATGTATTAGACTAACCTACAATGGAAACTAGAAGAATGACGGGGGAAATTCAGAAAAGAGACATACCGTAAACTTGGGAGGTCAACTCCCTCTCTTTGCTAGGAAGGTCTGATGACTGGCACCCCGCAGCCAGTGCGGCAAAGAGCAACCCAACAAAAGCCAGGCTCATCCCGTAGGGCCTGTCCGTATCCTCACTAGATTCTTGTTGAAGACCACCCCACAGCATCCTGTTTTGTAGGAGGGTAGTTAGATTCGCTTCAAATTGATCAATGTCAGGAATAACCGGATAGATTGTTGTGCTGATATCACGGTAGCTTCGGATGAACCTAAGACAGAAGAAATAATATTACAAAAGTTAGACTATTAGCAAAAAGGTGCTGGTGGAACTGATGGGGGAAGAAACCAAAAATGTAAAAAAAAAAAAAGAAAAAACCTACATCCTACACTGGTCATCGTCGGGTAGAACCGCACAAACAGCACGCATATCGAATGTACGGATATCAGTTGACCAGAGATCAACGAACGGGTATGTGGCCGATTCATTATCAAGTCCCAGCTTCGGAAGAATGCCCCCTTCAAGCAACGCCTGGGAAGCTTCTTGCGAAGTGCCCGATCGACCAAGCAGGTATGCCAAGACAGACCTTGATCCCAGATGTACGGTCCCATTCCCCAGCTCATTCGACGCGTGTATTCCTTCGCGGTCCGGAAAGCCATCCGCCGAACGAGTACCTGAACTAGCACTCGGAATTGTCGATGATATAGGCTGGCCAGATTCCACCTGCTCGAGCCCCATCCGAAGCGATGAGATCATATTTTCCATAGCCTTCAACTTGGCGCATACAGTCTCCCATTCCTCCTTGGGAATTGCCACTTTGCCTGTAGCACCCGTAGTGCCAACCTGCAGCTCCGCGGGGCTCACTCGAAGACTACCAGGCTCAGCTCCATTGCTGGGGGTCGTTGCAGCCGCAGCTGCAGCATAAGCCTGGGCCGCAGCAACTTGTCGCTTCTTCGAGGGCCGCTCGTACGAACATAGATCCGCATGGTCTCGCTTGACGCAGCCGTCACAGGGTAGATTGCGATCACATTTCACTTTGCGGGTGTGACAGGGGTAGCAGGCTTTGGGCTCGCGCGCCTTGCGTTTGGTGCGAATAATTGCATCCACCTGTGCCTGGGGAAGTTCGGAAACAGGGGTCGACATGGAGGTAAGCGGGGAGGCAGCGGCGGCGGCGCCAGTGGAAAGTTGTAGCGACATGATCGGGTTGGGTTTTTATAGAAAGGATCTGCTGTTGAAAATAAAAGGCATCGGGACCATCGTCACTGCTCACGAACGCATCTATAAAAAGTCAGGTATTTTGACTAGTCAACGCATAGCTGCCGATTGCATCTCGGGGCGGCGGAGGGGGTTGGTTGGGGGGTGTTGGCAGATGGATTCGTGCAATGGGCGGCTGAACTTTGATTTGCGGCGTCTTGGCGGCTCTTGCTCTTCCAGGTTTAGGCGCCGCCTGACGTAATCACCCCAGAGCCAGGGAAAAGGCCCCGGATTCCGGCTGGGAGAGATCAGAGTGTGGCTGGAGTGGGTCGAATGCGAGCCGAGGCCCATTATAACGCCCCCACACTAACTACACAAACTCGCAACTAGTATTACGTAACACACGCGAGATGTTCCGAGTGCATGTGGCGTTGGTATATTTTAAATGGGCTCATATCTGGAACCCCCCGTCGGGCTGGGTGATAATCCGATTGTGGCATATGCGAAACAAATTTTTTCTTAAATTCTTTCTATTATTCATGGCTATAATTGATCGAGTTCTATAAACATTTTGATCTGTCATACATGCTCTAGAAATGGTATCAAACGCCGTATGTTTCGCCAAATCAACAAAGACAATGAAATGCAAATAAAACAACCCGCTCATTAAATTATGTTTTAGGCCGCGAGGTAACCAATTGAAGAAGAAAAAAGTGGGAAAAGAGATTAAAACCGAAAGAAGGTCAGGGTGGTAGGAAATATAGGACATTGAAAGAGAACGCAAAAGGAAACAGAAGGGGAAGGGGAGGAATTGTCGAAGGAAAAGTTGGAATGGCCAGCATTTGGTTCAGTGCTGAAAACCACGAATACCAGAAGCCCAGCTGGCCACTACTAATTTTGGCCTCATGGTATCCTGCTGGAGAGCAAATGTGCTCTGAGCACACTGAGCGTGTTGTCATAGTATTATTTCTCTGGTGTTGCTTTCTCCTCGTCGTCAACAAACGCGAATCTGGAGTGCCTCCGAATGGCTTCGCCCTTGAAATAGAAAGCGAAGGGAATTGCGCAGCAAGCCAAGCCAAGGAATGCGATAAGTGAGCTTGCCCACTGGTAACCCAGTTTATTGTACATCTGGCGGGTAAACAGGACGACTGATGCACCCCACATGGATCGCAGAAAGGTTTTGGCGGCAAGCGCGGAAGCAGCCTGATGCTGGTAGGTGTCCACTGCGGAAATAGCGTTAGTAT
Source organism: Blastomyces parvus (assembly GCA_002572885.1). Classification (NCBI taxonomy): domain Eukaryota; kingdom Fungi; phylum Ascomycota; class Eurotiomycetes; order Onygenales; family Ajellomycetaceae; genus Blastomyces; species Blastomyces parvus. The sequence continues at coordinate 17,043 of PDNC01000076.1, forward strand.
GACGTCATAACCCAAACCATTTGACAGGACCAAGGCGCTTACCTAGATAATTATTGCACGAGTTATACAAGAAAATGAATCCAAATCCAACCGGGAGACCTCCAATTGTCGGCCCAATCCAATGAAGGCGAGAATATGAGGTCCACGCAAAAATGAACATTCCCATTGGAATAAACCAGCAGGACATCATCATAGGAATCAAACGCATCTCTGCAGGGGGCTTTCCGCCATATTTTTGACTAAGCTTTATGTAGTGGTTGTTGACCAGTGGAGCACAGCAAGCGCTGGCGAAGACTCCGATTGCGAGAGGAATAAACATCAGGCCAGTAATGCCAGCGGAATAGCCTTTTCCTTTCTGATAAACGATCGGAAATCTGGTAAGGGAAAAGTTAGTTTCGCTTTGTCTTTGCAAACAAACAATTGTAGTACGTCATAGGCAACTTACGCAATGAAAAACATGTACAGCAGTCCGTATAGAATGGACATATAAATCGAAAATAGTAAAACGATAGGTTCCAAAAAGAGAAGCTGAAATGGCCGGAAAAGGAACAAACGTAGCTTCTCGCCCAGTGGTCTAGAATCGAGGTCTTGTTCTGTCACGTATCTGTCGTTCTTTGTCTCTTCTCTCATCTTTTTGGCCCTTTTGGCGAGAAGCGTGGGAGTGTACGTTTCGGGGACGGTGAATGTGATTAGCACCCAGACAGCTCCTGACACTATGAGCTGAAGCCAGTAGAGCCATCTCCAACCTTTCGCATCGGACAGGAAACCACCGATAAGTGGACCGGCTGCAGGTCCGATGAAGGGTGCAGCACTAAACGCGGCCATCGGAACACCACGCTCTTCGTTTCGCCACATGTCCGCCAAGGTACCTCCGACAAGCGTCATGGGCGCACTGAATGCGATACCTGCAATGGCACGGCAAACGACGAGGGTTGCAAAGTTCTTGGCCACAGCGCAGGGAATCAAGAAGACAACAGCGACTAATAGTGTACTGACGTATACTGGCTTTCGTCCAATCATTTCTGACATCGGGGCAAATACCATGGGTCCTGTAAAACGAACGACATAGGTCAACAAAACGTACTACCACTCGACAGATTTTTCAGGGGGCGAAATGCCAAACTTACCAACACCAAATCCAATAACAAAGACTGTGATCGTAAGGAGTGCCACAATTTCCCCTACGTGGAATTCCTCCGCTACTTGACCTATACCAGCTGTGATCACACTACTATCAAAGGCGACGACGAAGCATGTAACAGCTACAACCATCGTGATGTACCATTTCCGCCCTTTGCTCCAGTTCTTCGGGTTTTCTGGATCGTCGACCTTGAAAGTAACGAGATCATAGTCTTCAATCTTCCCAGTAACATTAGATCTGACTGGCTTTATGATCCGGCCTTCTCGAGTTTCTGTCGTATATTCCTCAAGGGTAGCGGTTGGCCGGAGAATACGGGATGGAAGATCAGTGGGGTCAATCGTGTCTGGTAATCCCGCCGAGTAGGTCGGCGTGCGCCTAATCGAATCAGCGCGGATTGGTTCTTCGTCCATTTTCAACAATTCCTCGCCGTGCGATGGTAGATAGATATAAGGATAAACTGTGAGAATTGAGATGAACTGGGCGCCTGGCAAGTATATATATCTCAGGGGGATAAAATTTTGACTAGGGTAAGGCGGCACCTCGGCGGCATCGGTAACTTCATTATTGTGGGCACAGGGCGAGATAGTCCCATAACCTAAAAATGAAGTAAATACAGGCTGTATGCTTATTGGATATCAAGCATCATAGTGAACGCAGAGGTGCTGGAGGCTTCTCTGTCGGCGCTCGGTGCACTCTCGGGAACTGTTCGGGCCCCCCACCGATACCGACAAGATTTCATGGCATAAAAAAGTTAATCATCGGAGAGCATTCTAGATGTGACCTCCGGTCTATTTTGCGGGTAACTTGTTTTACTGCCGGTTAGCGGATATAGTAATAAGCATCATGTTGGAGAGTCAATTCTTGCCCCTTGATGCTTATTAGGTAGCCAGCGGGAACCCCTGAGTTCAAGTAGGTTAAAAGGCTGAGAACATGTGGCTTGACAATATCCAGTTGTAAATAGGAGAACAAAACAAGGGGACGAAACTAATGATGTATGAGATTTAACAGCTTTCAGAGAGCAAAATGGACTTGTATCTTTTCTTTGGCGTCGGCTCGCGAATGTTAGTCTCCTGCTATGAATGAAATAATAAGGAAAGACTTCAGTAGCCGTTGAGAGATTGAAAATCTCACAGGATGCAGGAATATATACTTAGGAGCTTCTTAACATGTTTAATAACTAGTTTTCCACCTATCAACCACATGTTGATGTTGATGTATCCAACTGGAGCTTCGATCTTTGTGTACATAAAGTACGCATTTATTCCTCATGCACTATTTAGAAGTCCGGGTTGTCGGCGGGACCTAGCAAGGTGGGGCGCACTACCTCAGCAGTTGGAGTGGTCCTGTGGATATAAATATAAAAGTTGGAGCTCTCCGGATCAAACGGCTCAGGGACTTATGTTTGAAAGACCCGGACTTATTATTATTTTGCCGTGTTTGGGTAAATCGTTCACTGCGAGCTTGAGCTGTCTTGCTGATTGCGCGATTCGGCCCTCTCAAGCGCCAAGCAAGCACAGACAATGCGTGAATACCGAGTTTGACAGTGTTGGGTTCGGTATTAATCTTTTTTTCCTTTTCTTCTTTCTCGTATTTCTCACGAGGATTTTTTTTTTATTTGGTTTTATCAAACCCCTTGTCACCCCTTTGATGAGCCGGATTTGGCCCGGAAGGCTCAAATGGTCAGAAAATTATCACGTGAATTGTGACGCGAAATAGCTGCCCGGTTGGTCGGCAGAGACAAGTCGTACGAGACAAAGATTTGCCAGAAACAATCCGCGTATTATTTGGAGTTTTTTAGACGGTCATTGTGATTAGCTCAATGGCTATTGGCCATATATCCTCCAACCCAGTGAGTTATCCTATTAACATAATCCATGATCCGGTGAAGTCTAGCAATGTTGCTGGGAACTCATTCTTGACCAGCCGGACAATGTTCCTCAAAGATTCCACTTTCATCTGAAGATAGGGACGACAGATCGATGCTGGGCCTCGTGTAAGATGCGCGTAATTCAAGCCTTCTTACCGCCAAATGTAATGTCAAATAGCTACCGCGAAAGAGCTAGGGGGCACAATGAAGCAGCAGTGACTTCATTAAACCGTAATCATCACATGGAATTGAGATATCGTTGGTAATCTGTTATACTGGGGTCCATCCCACCACAGCGCCAACAACGGCCATTCTGTACCGGCATTCCAGTGAGCGGATGGTTGTTGTATGTCTTTGTTTCTCTCACAATGGTTGAAGGATGACGTTGATAAACAGTAGTCAGGTGATCTTTATTTTTCTGGCTGACTCATCAAGGGCCTGGGCCTGCCTGTTTCAAGTTAGCGCGGAGCTCCACCACAAGCCTATCACCACGTGACCCGCAACGAACAAATTCTCGCGCTTGGCGGGGAACATTTCGCCCACACCGAGTCATTGGAAGAGCAACGGGAGAGTTGATATTGATATTGCTGCTGATGGCGGGTTAGCAGATGTTTCGATAGTGTGAACTCGTCTTTACAAAAGCCATTGGCTCGGGGTATTCCCCTATCGTATCCGGTTTCTTGTTAGCTAGTAGCTAGTCCAAGTGAGTTAAATTGGCATGGAGTATTTCTCTGGCGTCCACATCGGCTGACAGTACTTGAATTTGGAGCAGCTGCACTTTGCTCAGATACTCTTTTGCATTGACTGGCATTCACAATGTCTTCCTCACAGTCGACTTATCTCACAATCCCAGGCTCAATTGCCTTTTCCCAATCTCGGAGCCGCTCCATTGCGGAAAGCATCGGGGTGAAGGATGTGCGGGCCCAGTGGGTTCATTATGTTCACGCTGTTAGCGATTTACAGCAAAGCGAGCGCACGGTGCTAGAACAGCTTCTGCATTACGGAGATATTGTGGGCGTTCCGGCCTCGTTTGAGCCAACAGATGGACCATTCACGGTATATCACGTTACCCCACGAACCGGCACCATTTCCCCATGGAGTTCCCAAGCTACCGGAATATCCCATGTTTGTGGCCTTAAAAGTAGCGTCAAGCGCATTGAGCGCGGCTTGCGAATCTCGTGCCTGCTTGCTGAAGGACGCGAAGACTTGGATAAGGCTGCGTTGGACGTTCTTCATGATCGAATGACGCAAATCATTTCTAAACACGAACCAGATCTTCACCTCATGTTCTCGGAGCATCAACCTCTTCCCCTTGAAACGATACCCCTTTATGGAGAGGGTAAATCTCCGGTTGAGGTTCTGCAAGAAGCAAACGCCCGACTTGGCCTGGCATTGGACGAATCCGAAATCCACTACCTGGTAGATGCGTATGCCCCCGGTGGCCCAGTGGGTCGACCTCCTACCGACGTCGAGTTATTTATGTTCGCCCAAGTTAATTCTGAGCATTGTCGCCATAAACAGTTCAATGCTACCTGGATCATCGATGGCGAGGAGAAGCCCTATTCGCTATTTGGGATGATCAAGAATACTCACAATAAACACCCAGAGCACACTATTAGTGCATATAGCGACAATGCTGCTGTTCTAGAAGGACAAATGGCCACCTATTGGGCCCCTAGCCCGGTCAACGGAGAATGGGCTCAGACAGAAGAGCAGGTTCATTTCTTGGCCAAGGTCGAAACGCACAACCACCCCACCGCAGTCTCGCCCTACCCTGGTGCCGCAACTGGATCCGGAGGTGAAATTCGTGATGAAGGAGCTGTTGGCAGAGGTTCGAAGCCGAAAGCAGGTCTTAGTGGTTTCTGCGTTTCAGATCTATTGATTCCAGGGCATAAACAGCCATGGGAACTCGATGTTGGAAAGCCCAATCATATCGCAAGCAGTTTGGATATTATGCTTGAGGCTCCGATCGGCAGCGCTGCATTCAACAACGAGTTTGGAAGACCGTGTACAGCCGGCTACTTCAGAACTCTCCTCACAAAAATCGACATCGGGGATGGAAAGTCGGAGCTCCGAGGCTATCATAAACCCATTATGATTGCTGGTGGCGTTGGGACTGTACGGCCACAGCACGCACTTAAAAATCCACACACCGTCAAACCGGGTTCATATTTGGTGGTCCTTGGCGGACCGGCCATGCTCATTGGTTTGGGTGGAGGTGCAGCTTCCAGTATTGCATCTGGAGAGGGCTCCGCGGATCTAGATTTTGCTAGCGTCCAGAGAGGAAATGCAGAAGTCCAACGCAGAGCACAGGAAGTCATTAACGCCTGCGCGGCTATGGGAGCTGATAACCCCATTAAGTTCATCCATGATGTCGGAGCAGGAGGCCTATCTAATGCTTTACCTGAACTTATTCATGATGCTGGGCTGGGCGCTAATTTTGAGCTCCGTGAGATTGACAATGCTGACAAAGGGATGAGTCCTATGCAGATATGGTGCTGTGAAGCGCAAGAGCGATATGTTATGGCTGTAGGAGAGGAAGGCATGAACAAATTCATGGCGATTGCGAAACGGGAACGTTGTGGTTATTCAGTTGTTGGCCGCGGACTGGGTCAACCTGAAGAAGACAGGAGGCTAATTCTGCTTGACCGAGATTTTAAAGACCAACCAGACCCAATCGACCTCCCTCTTTCCGTACTTTTCGGAAAACCACCGAAAATGACGAGAAACGTCACATCTAGCCCACTTTCTCTTCCCGCCTTCGACTCCAGTCTTCAAACCTACCTGCCTAACACCCCTAAGGATGGCTTGTTAAACCAAGCTATCACTAGAGTCCTCAATCTACCAACAGTTGGTTCGAAATCGTTCCTCATCACCATTGGCGATAGAACCGTAGGTGGACTGACGGCGAGAGATCAAATGGTTGGACCTTGGCAAATTCCTGTGTCGGATGTCTCTGTTACGGCAACATCATTGCGGAAAGGAATGAAAACTGGCGAAGCTATGGCTATGGGAGAGAGACCAACCCTAGCTTTAATCTCACCAGCTGCTTCTGCAAGAATGGCCGTTGCCGAATCAATCATGAACATTGCCGCCGCTGATGTACTTGACAGACTGTCCCGTATCAAGCTTTCGGCGAATTGGATGTCAGCAGGAAGCCATCCTGGAGAAGGTGCGGCCATATACGAAGCTGTCGAAGCCATTGGAATGGGCTTATGTCCAGATCTAGGTATTAGTATTCCTGTTGGGAAAGACTCAATGTCAATGAAGATGAAATGGAAGGATGAAAAATCTCAAGAACCACGTGAAGTTACTGCCCCCTTGTCCGTGGTTATCTCAGCGTTTGCGCCTGTTCGCGACATACGTAAAACATGGACACCAGCACTCCGCAGACCTGAGAAGGACGACAGCGAGACTGTGCTTCTATTTGTTGACCTTTCATTGGGTCGCAAGGCTCTTGGAGGGTCCTCGCTCGCCCAGGTGTTCGGACAAGTAGGAGATCAATGTCCTGATGTTCACGAAGTCGATCTTCTGAGAGACTTCTTCGACGCTACCCAACAACTTCAAGATCTCGGTATTGTCCTTGCCTATCACGATCGATCAGATGGCGGTCTCTTTACCACTCTCGTGGAAATGATGTTTGCCGGTAGATGTGGTCTTAACATTATGCTCGATGATATATGTCAAAGCTCGGATACTAGTCATGTTCTCGAGACTCTTTTCAACGAGGAGCTTGGTGCTGTGTTCCAAGTGCGCAAAAAGGATGAGAATCTTTTCAAATCGTGCTTTGCAACCTGTGGCCCTCCATCTGGCTTGATATTTCGAATCGGTAATGTACCCGTCAAATCCAAACAAGACCTTGTGATTTACCACAAGATGGACGCGATATATCGGAATTCTCGTGCCAATCTGCAACAGGCATGGGCCAACACGTCCTACCAGATGCAACGACTCCGAGACGATCCTGCAGCCGCAGAGCAAGAGTACACAAATATCCTTGATGACGGAGATCGGGGCCTATCATACAACCTCTCTTTTGATCCCAAAGAAACCGCGTTGCCCCTGATAACCAACCTTACTTCTCGCTTCTCCCCCTTCTCCGCCAAACCACGGGTTGCGATCCTCCGCGAACAGGGCGTTAACGGCCAAGCTGAAATGGCCTTCGCTTTCAACATGGCCGGCTTTACCGCCGTTGACGTGCACATGACAGATATTATTTCGGGACAAGTTTCCCTCTCATCCTTTGTCGGCCTCGCAGCTTGCGGAGGGTTCTCATATGGTGATGTTCTCGGTGCCGGCCAGGGCTGGTCTAAATCGGTGCTCCTGCATAAAGATACCCGCACCGAATTTGAATATTTCTTCCAACGCCCAGATACCTTTACCCTCGGTGTCTGCAACGGCTGCCAGTTCCTTAGTCGTCTCAAGGAACTCATCCCAGGCGCACAGGGCTGGCCTAGTTTTGAACGAAACGCGAGTGAACAGTACGAAGGCCGCGTCTGCATGGTCGGCATCAGCGATCCGGACCCGGCAACACCCAGCGTTTTCCTCCATGGCATGCATGGTTCAAGCTTGCCCATCGCCGTCGCGCATGGCGAGGGCCGGGCATCGTTCGCGAACTCCAGCTCAAACGCAGAGAGTCTTGTGAATCAGAATCTCGCACCGATCCGCTACGTTGATAACTCCTCGCTAAAACCTACAAATAAATACCCGTTCAACCCTAATGGTAGCCCAGCAGGCATAGCCGGAGTCCGAACCCCTGATGGCAAGGTCTTGGCCCTCATGCCGCACCCTGAGCGGACTATAATGGCAGGCATTGGAAGTTGGATACCACACGAGAAGGTCGAGGAGTGGGGCGAAATCGGCCCCTGGGGGCGGATGTTCTACAGTGCAAGAAGATGGGTTGGCTAAATTCCACTTAAAAGCTGTCCCTTTTTATTGTCATTACGTCTTCCATGACCTCTATTTTACCCCAACTATACAGCCACCATGACTTTTGGCTACGAAGTGTACTAATTGTCATGTTCTCCGTCCACCACCACCACACCGCTTATTGCTTCCTTCTTGCACACCTCTATGTTTCTAGCATTTCCGAGCACCAAAAGTCGCATGTTCATATTCATATACAGAAAACATATAAACGGACGCAAGTTTTGATTGTATAAGGACGCGGGTCTCTTTAAGCTGCGAGTTTAAATAATCAACGGTTCTTAGGGTATCGGGCAGAAGTACTTCGGGATAGCTCTTATCGACTGGACTATCCAATTTCAGAAACACAGGTATCATTAATCATACAATAGATGTAGCAACCAACGTAGCTCATGACATGCACATGACGAATATAAGAAGCCTCTATATCTTCGACAACTCATCATACATGTCCGCCTCTGCTCTTCCTCCACTCTAATTTTTCGGCGAGAATCTCCCAACTATGGTGGCCATCCACCCGTCCCATGCCCCGCAAACCTGCCGTAATGAACGAACATAGACGTTCGAACTTATCCCTAACGCCTAGTAAGCGTTTCCTATACGAGGTCTCAATAAAGGAGACACTAGTCAAATTTCCCTCGTCCATCGGGCTATCATCAGCATCATCTACGTTATCATCATCTGCAGCAGAGCTAGATTCACTGTCTCGGGACTGTGAACGACGACGCCGCTGGTGAAGACCCCCACTAGTCCTGTATCGACGCCCGGTAGATGAATGGAATGATTTGCTGTTTCCCTGGTCGAATTGGTTGTCGCCGTGACGCGAGATTTGAATGTCAGAGAAGTGTATGCACAGGTCAAGAAGGGAGATGACTGCTTGGTGAATAGGCACGAGATTGGGAGATAGTAGACATTGGTCTTCCAATGACGAGGTGTACGAGTCGTGAGCAGCTATCATCCCATCTACATCTTTCGCTTTCGATAGCGATTCCTTCATGCTTGCAGTCGAGCTGCATATGACAAGCTGTGTGAGGTGTGCGTAGAGGACGTTTAGAAGCCAGAGGAGGTGGTGTCGAATGCTGTACCCGAGAATATCGTCTTTCTTCTCGCTTTCGGTCTCGGAATGTAGCGATCTCAGGAGACGCTGTCGCTCCACAACATACTTGGCCCGTCGTATTTGCATCAGGAAGGTTGACACACGCCTATATGAAGAAAGCGACTGTTTGGTGATGATATTAGCCACTGGCCAAGGAAGAATATAGTCCATGGCGATGGCCTTCAAGATCTGGGCGGAGCGACAATGGTATTCAAAATCCTGGGGCCCGATCTGCTTCGATCTGATTATGAGGCGACTGGGGTCGATGCATGGTAGGCTACCGAATGTCCCCTGGGCTAGCTCGGTCAGGAAGAACCTATCATTCCAGGACTGAATTCCTTTATCGATCAAGTCAAATACTTCGTGATCGATTATCGAGGAGAGCGACATATCTTTTCCTAAGTATATGTATTCCAGCGCCTCCAAGGAAATCCACAGGCCACACTGTTCGTCGAGTTGTTTCCGAAGCAAGTTCGAAGCAAAAGCGTGGTTGGAGTCAATGAGTCGATCGAATGACCGCTCTAGAAGTACTGGGAACGGTAGCAATGGGGAGAAGTGGTCGGATGAACAGATATCCTCATACGAAAGGTTCATACTTTTGGGAGTCTCTAAAGCTTCTGGATCCAAGCCAAGGCGGCGAAGGAATATCATACTTTTCCCAGTGGTAAAAATCTTTTTGGCTGCAGGACGAAGAAAATTAGGCGCATAAAGCCGTCCATGGACCTCATCGAGTATAAACCATTCGTGCCAGAGCGTTCTCAAATCAGTGACTTGCTTTCCCGAGTCAGAGACAAAAAATATACCCAAAGTCCTGTCCAGCTGCCCATTTTCTATCCACAATCTTATTGGTCTTGCGTAGACTTCGAAGCATTTGAAAAATATCTTAGCCACATGCTGGAAAGTTGTATCGTCTCCACATGCTTGTTTCGAACAAACAAGATCGTAGAGCAGATCTAGACATTGGAACGCCTCGTTTGGAGACTGATCCGCTAGTTTGTTGATGAGGTCTGACAGTTCTCGAAGCAGAGACGTTTCCTCGTACACATTTGAGAAGAGTCGAATTAAACTCGGCGTAGAAGACACAGCTGTTCCGGAGTATTCCGCTTCCATATTCGATAGGTCTTTGTTAAATTTACACAAATGAAATTCTACCTCACGCTGAAACATCTGCATGAATTGAAGTTTCTGGGGATGCTGTGCAAATTGCCGAATAACATGTAATTGGGCTCCTAGGAGAGCAAATGACCGAAGCAAGTTCCCGAAGGCGATTGGCGACGCATGGCGCAATCTAAATCTTCGATCGACTTCAACGCTGTCGTCTAAATACCAGAATAAGGTAGTGGGGAGGCCCTGAAGCATGAATATTGTCTCCCTTATTACCTGAAGCTCTGTAAGGTACAAGTCATCATTGTTCGTCGGCCGATTAGTTTGCGCGACCCTATTTCTCCAGAGCTCAAGATCCTGGATGCGTGAGAGCAAATTCTCCTCTTCGTCTGGTAAGAAGCAGGTATCTGGAGCCTTAAAATCATCTAGGGGAGCTTGGGGCCGTTGCGGAACTATTCGAGGGATAGATACGCCGCTCGATATGCTTGATAGATCATCATCGGAGGAAAGCGCAGCATAATCAATATCCTGCCAAATGGATTCCTCGTCACTTAGAGGGTCGGATGCATAAATATCACTCCATGTTAAAGGAGGTGGTGAAGCTGGTCGTCGAAGTAAATCCAAGTCCTCGACTCTGGAATGTACTGCTGGCCTATCTGAGAGTTCTAGGAGTAAAGACAATGCTTCCGGGGCCCGGTGGCTCCTCAACTGATTCAGCTCTTCCAGCCGCGAATGAAGCGCATCGGACAGAGCATCATTGTTTAAAACTTGGAACTTTTCTTGCAGACCATCAAGCCGCTTCGCAACCTCCAGATGGTCTGTTCTTCCAGCATTGTTCTGCTTTAGAGTCCTCTCAACCAGATATTTCAACCTGTGGAAACGACGGCTGCCCTAGTACAAAAGTTAGCAGCAGAAAAGACTATTGACAATTGACTCCAATACGTGCCTTGTCTGGCGTGTTCGTTATTAGGATAATGAGCTCGTCCGTCAGAGCGCTGACATTCGCCAACAGAGCCATATCTTGTCACAATGCATCGGCAATCTCAAATGTGGTTCTCAGGCACCAGGAGTCCGCAGAAAGTACATAGTTACACGTCTACTTGTTCAGTATAGTATCATATAGAACAAGCACTCTGACACCGTGATTCAAAGCTTCGAATATACAATCTCCAACGCGTTACAGTCTGATAAACGCTAGTCCGTAACAGGCAGGACGACTTCATCCCGAGGTCGCGTCTCCGCTGACTCAGCAGCCTGGCGATCGTTCCAAAGTCTATTTTTACAACATCAACAACCAGGGCGATCTCGCTCAGCTGTTCGCAAACATCCTATCCCTTTTTATACGGTTAAGGGCCATGCGCATAATAGCAGTATGGGCCTCGCACGACCGCTTCGTTTGCTATTAGCGACCTGCTTTGTCCTTGCTCTATTTCTCATCTTCCAAGTTTCAAAATCGCCCCCGTCGCTAACTGGCAGAAAGGGGCAATTCGATAATGGACTCAAGAGCGAGCCTCTTTTGGATCGTGAGTAATTTGCCTGGTCCCCCCATCATAATAAAATGTGTATTGACGATATCTACAGCCACAGGAGAGCCTCCTGAGCCGCTTTGGCGGGCAAAAGATGATGCCTATGCGCCCGACAACCCCAACTCCGCTCGCATCAACGCGACGCTCCTATCCCTCGTTCGAAACGAAGAGTTGGACGAGTTAATAATGACGATGAGGGACTTGGAAAAGACTTGGAATAGCAAGTTCAATTATCCGTGGACCTTTTTTAACGATAAGGAGTTTACGGAAGAGTTCAAGACGAGAACACAAGCTGAAACAAAGGCAAAATGCAATTACGGTATGGATAAGTACTTGGGATTCCTTAACCGTGATGGCACTCTAATCTTGTTTCATATACACAGAATTAATCCCAAAGGAGCACTGGGACGTACCCGACTTTATTAGTATGGAGCTCTACGAAGAATCCTCCAAAATTCTCAAGGAGAAGAATATCCAATATAGCAACCTGATGTCATACCATCAAATGTGCCGCTGGAACAGCGGCATGTTCTACAAACACCCGGCTTTGGCGAACGTGCAGTACTATTGGAGAGTCGAACCCAAAGTCCATTTCTTCTGCGACGTCGACTATGATGTGTTCCGCTACATGCAAGACCACAACAAAACTTACGGCTTCACCATCAATCTCTATGATGCTCCTGAGAGTATTACTACTCTATGGCCGCAGACGCTTAAGTTCCTCGAAGCGCACCCTAACTACCTACACCCAAACAACGCAATGGACTGGCTGGCGGATAACAAGCAAAGACCACAACATAATAAGGACGCAAATGGGTACTCTACCTGCCACTTTTGGTCGAATTTCGAAATCGCGGATATGTCGTTCTATCGAAGCCAGGCTTATGAAGATTATTTCAACCATTTGGATCGTGCCGGAGGCTTCTTCTACGAAAGATGGGGCGATGCACCAGTACATTCTATCGGTCTAGGTCTATTTGAGGACAAGAGTAAAATCCATTGGTATGTTAACCTTTTCTTTTATGCCGCTTTGTGCCTCGATTCCGCCACAATGTCAATTCCCTATCCTAACCATCCCCTTTTCATTCAGGTTCCGTGACATTGGCTACCAACATGTCCCATACTTCAACTGCCCAAACTCTCCAAAATGCAAAGGCTGTACCCCAGGAAAATTCTACGACGGTGAACCTTTCCTCCAGCTCGAAGATTGCCGACCAAACTGGTTCAAATACGTTGGGACTGATTGATCTCGCAACCCACATGAAACAATAACATGACTTCGCAAATAACGCTGGCACGCTACACATATACATTCTTCCACACATCTATCAAGGCGCGGGAGAGATATAGCAATCCCCTAGTTGACCTCCGACTGCGACTCCTCAAACCCTCCGAAGTACATCAGCGGGATATGTCCCATGGACCAAATCCGCTGTTGCATGAATCTGACATTTTCCCTGGCGGTTCTTGGAATAATACCCAAAATAAAAATAATCACAAAAAAAGCTGAAAAGTCGACAACCTTCTTCTCTCTCCCTCCCGTGTTCAGCCCACAGTTCTCTCAACGAATGGATTCCCGATAGAGATACCCAAAAAATCCCGAAGTTTCATATTTTTGTATCATGATACCTCCAACATACAATCTCAGACACGGGGAGGGGGAAAGTGCTGCAGGGGCACAGAGAATCGAGGGCCAGTTGGTCTATGTATATAATTATGTATTGTTCTGTATAGATGGATACAACATACCTTATTACTTGGAGCATTCCCGTCTGCATCAGCACATCCGCCAACATTCAACTATTTTCACGTCACACCCTCCGTATCCACACAATTATTCAACGGAACGGGACGGGAAGCGGCGTTGGGAGTGGTAGCGGGGTCATGTTTCGTTATTCCTCCACGTTTTCTTTTCTTTTCCTTTTTTTTTTGGTTTTTTGCGCGGGGGAATTTCTTGTATAACTTTCCGGGTTCTTTTATACACACCCCCACCTCCCTCCCCAGTTCTGACTACCTCGATACGTTTATTAATTTTTTTTCATAGTTATCACAACTACCCTAGACAATGTATTCTAGATGCCCCATGCCATAAATATTTGTTCTTATATTTTTATTTTCCCATGGCGATACTTGAAAACCAGGCGTTGGTATCGTTAACGTTCTGTCTTGCTTGACGTGTGTTTTTCTGCACCCGATAACTGGACCTCTCGCCTCTCGTCAAGCACTAGATCTTTCATGCAATCAAGCTTTTCTACCGCTATGCTCTCTGATAGTTGATTTGGAACCATAGGAGTGGAGCAGAGGCCTACTTGTCTGCCATGTGCTGCCAAGTTTCAGATTTAGTTCATACCTAATGAGACCCCGAGTCCCGTCTCCTAGAGAGCTTACTTGCCGTAGATAGAATAGATTGCCAGTTTGTGGTTGGTAGATTTGCAGCTGATGATAATTACGGTCTACAACTAATTGAAATACCTCAAGGTTTTAGACAGGTGCGCAGCTGCACAGTGCATCAATCACTCGAGAAGGCCATTAATTCATTCAATTTTACTTCTCAAGTTCTCCAGGAACAAGTTTCCATTCCTAAGATATAAAGCAAACTGGGGCTCTTTAACGTCGTCTTCCCAGACTCCGAAAGCTTCAAGTTTCCATTAACATTTGCCAGTTTTGTCCTTTTTTTCTCCCCCCTATTTTTCTTCCTCGTTTCAGGGTTCTGTCCCTAGGCTAATTAAGGAGTGTGTGGTTTGATCATGTGCAAAGCTTCTGCAGGAAATTCAGGCATAACAATACAGGTTTAATAGGGGATATAGGAAGGGATGGTTCATCTTTCAGACTTTTTCTCCTCCTCCGACCGCGGGCTTGAGAGGCCGGTTGATGCTCCATGCCACGGCGTATGGCTGAGGAGTGTCATCACGGGTGATGCGGAATGCGCTCACGACGATCTGCGCTTCTCCTCCTGGAATGTTGGTCCACGTGATTTGCTCAACATTGTTAACTCTATCGAAATCAGTCTTCTCGTCCATATTTCCGTGGCGCTCTTCGCCATCAGCAGTTCTCACGAGCAGATCTAAGTCGTTTTGAAGTTCTGCACCTGGTGGATCGGTCCATACGAGTGTTACCTTCAGCACCGAACCTTCGGTTAATGTACTTGGAGGAATGGTAACAGTGATAGGTTGGTCTAGGCCCTGACCCTGCTCTAGGGGACCTCCGTCTTTGAAGCCTCCGTCCTCCTGACTGGGCAGAATAATGGAATTCCTGAGATTAACCAAGCCAAAACCGGAGCTATTGTTTGGGGACGGGCCAGCTTCGCTGGGATCATACTGCCCGACAAGCTCAACTGCACCATTGATAAGAAGAGCTTTCACAAGCGCAGCGCTAGGATTAGGTGTGCCGTTTTTGACGAGAGATTCTCGCACAACTGCAGCACAACCAGCAACAAGGGGAGTTGCCATACTTGTGCCGGCAAGGAACCACCACTGGGGATCAAGGCTCTCTCCGTATTGAGAATCTGCCTGGGCGTTTCGGGAGAGACTAGACAAGACGGCGGTTCCGGGGGCGACAAGGTCAGGCTTCAAACGCCCCTCTACGGTGGGTCCACGGCTGCTAAAAGCCGCCATTCCAGCGGGATTGTCGGCCATTAGGTCAGTACGGAAAGGGGCCGATGGCCAGCGAAAGCCGTATTGGACGCCGATATCAGGTCGATTATTTTCGCTCGCACCAACAGTGATGATGTTCTTCGCCGCTGACTGTGACCCAACCTGGCTTTCGTCGATAACGCCGTCGAAGTCGCGGTCTGATCCCTCGTTGCCAGCAGCAAACAGGATGAGCATATCAGGATGTTCCCAGATGAACCTGTCGACCTGCGTAGATGACTCATCGTATGGAATCTGGCCAAACAGAGAGGACGAGCCCCAAGAGTTGGTATGTACGCGTGCGCCCTGTTCTTCGTACGGAACGATGAAAAGCTCACCCAAATCTGATGGGATACCGCCCAAGCCGTTAGAGCTATCGAGGACAGATTGCATTACAAGCTGGGCTTTGGGTGCGGCGGCCGTAATCTTGCCTCCCATAGAAGGGGAGTTGCCATCGCCAAGAATGGAGCCGGAAACATGCGTGCCATGCCCATCTGGGTCGTCGGCCCTATCCGGTCTCCCCAGAGCGTACAGGTGCTTGATCCTGCCAGCGAAAGCAGGATGAGTATCATCCGTTTTGCCAATATCGAATCCGGTGTCACCGGCCGCAACGACCTGACCCTCGCCCAGATATTCAGTTACATCAACAGACATGTTAGTGGTATCACAGCTTAGGACCTCCCAGGCTTTGTTGTTCCAAAGAACGAAGGGATGGACCTGCTGAATGAGGTAGACTGCGTCGATGGCGGCTACATCATCGAGATACTGTTGCTGGACGTGAATACGGATACTCCTTGCAGAAGCTTTAAGAGACTCCAAATCAGCACGGGCTGCCCTTGCAACAGCGGCCTTGACAGCATCATCCTTCGCATTGACATCTTGATGGACGATGATATCGACCAATTGGAGACGACTGGTCTTGGGTGTAGCGGTGAGCGCTGAGATAGGTTTGAAACGCGGTGGGTTCGACTTGAGAGACGATTGTACAACAAACTGTTGCAGGTAGGTATTGACCCAAAAGACGAAGTCTAGCGAACGGATCTCCGCCAGGCTTACACCCTTGTAGCTGCAAAGGTATGTATCCTTGGAGACGTATTCCATGATCTGGACGCCTAAATTCCGAAGCATGCTGCGCTGATCCTTTGACAGACGATCAGGCCCTGCCTGGACGAGGATGTAGTCTGATTTGGAAACATCGTCTGCAAGCAAGCCAAGGTCCCTCAGCTGGTGGGACTGGTCGAGCGGGTCAAGCTGATTGCCGTTGATGGAGATGAGAGGCATGATTGTTGCTGCTAGAGGACACAAGGACCCAACCGAGTGATAAGGGTATAGAAGTAATAGCTTGTTATATGCTTGATACGTGGATAGCGAATGTAGAAGGATTTATTCACTAGGGATACACTGAAAGAGAGACAGTAGAGACAGAGGTATAGACAAGATAGAGAGGGCGGAGAGGATGAGAAGAAGAAGAAGAAGAAGAAGAGGAAGAGGAAGAAAAGAGGACATGAGGCGGAATAAATAGAATAATCCCACGGCGAGGATGACGTGGACTTGGATAGGAGGGAAGGAGCCGTGCTAGCGTCGAAGCAGCCACGATCCACGACACATGACGCAGCGCAAAAGTCGGATCGCCCTATACAAATCACGGCCATCGCGGTCATCGCTATGTACGGTGAGCAATGAAATGACCGTATATATCCATATCACCGGGCGGATATGGGCACATGGACTGCCTCGGGAGAAGTCTGTCTGTCCACCTCGTCATGGACGATCAATCAGATGATTGAGGTGCATTCACTTCGCTGCACCGAGATAGGGCTCGTCCCCTCAGCTCACGATCGAAAGAGATGGCAAACACATGTGAATAGGACAGCTGGTATTCGCTATTCGTTGAACCAGAATAGGAATCGATACTAGTCACCAGCCATCAACTTCTCTCAATTGAACCCCTGCCCATCGCAGGGGATGACTGATAGTAACCAAGATCCGCATGAGCTTGGGTTAGTCAGTCAATTGCTCTTGACGCTGCTCTCACCCAATCCATTGGGAGAGGTAATACTTCTGTAGGATAAGTGAATTGGCCTCAGCGATATCGCCATGGTCATCACCTTGGATCTGGGTTGGACTTGGACGTGGGAGGAGAGTTGGCTATCGCCACGGTACAACCCACCGGCCAAACCCTCGAGAGTCGATGGATAACGATAACATAGTCTCCCAACGAGAGGAGATCTAGAAATATATCACCATCACCCTTTCACCCCAACAACAACCAAGTTTCTCGGGCTATGCTGGTACTCAAACACCGTCTCTACCCACGCCTCCTTGACCCCAACTTGCTCGCGCAGAAACAACCACCGATCCACCACAATCAAGGACTCCACAACCCCAGCACTAAACGCCATAAGGCTCCATACAATGCTCAGATTCTTCCGGTGGACCGCATACCGCTCCTCGTACTCCCCAAACACATCCTCCGCCAGCCCAGACACCTTCTCCTGAATAGCCTGGCCGTAATGCGCATCCCGCGATAATTTCTCAATCGCCGCTCGCGCATACGCCGCAAAAGACGCGAACGCGGCCTTGCGCATTGACCCAACAATCAACGGCGTCCCGCTGACCCCCGCCTTAACCCCGTCTTCCATGGGTACATCGCCCATTGGGGCACCGGCTCCTGGAACCGGAACAACACCATGATCAGCCAGGACGCGCTGCAGCAGCGCGCGGAAAAAATGCCTCGTGAAAAAACTCTCGCTATCCCCCGGGCCCCAGTTGTACGGTGCCTGCACAGCCATCATGCGCGCGGTGATGTTTAGCTTGATGCCAATACCGCCTTCGTGCGAGTACGTTTCCAGCTTCTTGCTCATGGGGAAGCCGTGAGGGTCGTAGGCTTTGGAAGTGGCTTCGAGCCGCGGGTGCCTAGAGCGGAGCACGGGGAGTTTGTAGGTTACGGGGCCCAGGCGTTCCGTCATGAGGTTGTAGCAGCAGCCGATCATGGCGATGGCCGTGACGGAGGGATTGAGCAAGAGGGAGCGGATGCCGTGGTGAACGAGGTTGCCGCAGGAGTGAAGGGAGATGACCATCACCCGGGCTGGGTGGTTGTCCTTCGTGGAGCTGGGTAGCGAATTTGAATATGTGCATGTACAGTCCACCTGTGCCTTTTGACCGTTGGGGGCTGAGGGAGGGGGTGTTGGTTCCACAACGTGTCTAATTATGGGTTCGAGATAGCCGTCTTGGATATCATGTTCGATATAATCCATAGACCCCCTGGAACCGTGTTCCTCTTCCGTGCCATTGTCACGGGTAGCCCGTTCATTACCGCAGGCAGCACACCCATCCGTATCAGGATCGAACCCATCGCCATTCTTATCGTCAACATGAACAGCCTCCCCACTCCGCGGCGTCGACACCGCTGAATCAGACTCCGTCCCAACTTCAGCATCATCATTCACGTTCCTTTTGCCCTTTTTGCCCTTTTTAGTCTTCTTCAATTTCGCAAGCACATCCTTGCCCATCGCGCCACTAATATTATTCTGCTTGCGCTCAATGGCAATAATGCGCCGATTGTACAACGGGCTCGCCAGCGTCCTGCCCAGGTAATTCTGTCCGGAACCAAAATCGACAATGTGCGAGATGCGCTCTGCCCCTCCTGTTTGCTGCTCGATGTGGTCGGAGAGTGCGTCGACGTAGCGCGCGAAATGGGCGACTTCGTGCGCCTTTTTAGGTTTCATGCCGACGGCGATGTGGCGGGGGATCGTAGTGCAATTACTATCATTACCATCATCATCATTATTATTATTATTGCTAATATTATCGTTATTGTTATTCAATATTTTATTTTTGTCGGGTGTTGGTATAGGTAACGGCGTAAACTCGCGCTGGAGACAATGGCGTCGAATCTCATGGATATATCGCAGCAGACTCTCTGGGGGATGAACGGGTCCTTCTCTCCAGCTGCCGCCAACATCGTCTTCACCCCGCTCGTTCCGATGCGTAATATCCTGCAGAAGGCGTTCTATGTCCTCTCTCATGAGCAAGCCCAGGATAGCTCCAATATCATGGTGCGCGAAGAAATCCCTCCATTCCTGCGGTAGGACGGCTGTGTAGAGATCTGGAACGCGCGTGAGGAAATCAAGGATGTGCACGCCTCCACATAGGTTGCGGAATATAGTAGAGGTCGTTGCGAAGGTGAGGAGGGAGGATACGTAGGTGTCGGTGTCTGGCCAGCAGGATGGGAGGGGGAGGGGGTTTTCGGGGCGCATAGTTACAAGGACAACGAGGGGTAAGGAGCGGGATAGTGGCCTTTGAAGATCTCAATTGGAGGGAATGTTTAGCATATAGCGAAGAGATACATGAAGGATAGTATCAAAGAAAAAAGGAATAGACAGCTGAACAGTTGTGGGAAGAAAAAGGAAGCGGATAATGTTCAGGGACAGCAGAAAAATATCAAAGTCTATTTGCGGAATGAGAGACTTTTGAGCCTCCGCCGTTGACCGCGGGCTTGGCGCCAAGCCTGGTCTCTACCGCCAGGAACAATGACAACCATCACGGACTCTGATATACAACATCCATCCACGTCGCCAACCAGCCGTCTACCGTCGCATCCATCATTTGCTACTTTTACACATTTATACACACATATCCATGGCGTCCTCAACAGAAGATCCCTTCATCCAAGTCCAAAAGTGCGTTCTATTTCCCCTGCTCCCGCTTTCCCCATGCTCTCAACAGGCACCTGCTAACACTATCCCCACAAATCCAACAGGGACGTCCTCTCCGCCCTCAGCAATATCCGCCCCCTCTTCGACTCCTACCTCCGCATACGCTCACTAGCCACGTCGCCCTCGTCTCCCGAACTCCAACAAGCACGCTCAGAGCTCGAAACAACCCTCCACGACCTCTCCGCAGATCTAGAGGACCTCGTCGAAAGCGTGCGCGTCGTCGAACATGATCCATACCGCTATGGCCTAGAGCTAGAGGAAGTCGGCCGCCGGCGCCAGGTGGTCGAGGATTTCGGGAGGGAGATCGAGGGCATGCGCACGGAGCTTGAGCGGACGGTTACCGCCAGCACTACCGCTGTCCGAGGCACACGGGCTGGTACTGGTGCCGGTATTGGCGCCGGGATCAATGGAGGATCCCTGCCCAGCCCGTCACACTTCGAGCTCCAGGATGATCACCTGCTCGGCGACGACGGCGAGCGGGAAGACTACTATGCGGAATTCGAGGAGCAGCGGCAGCAGGAGCTAATGGCGGAGCAGGACCAGCAGCTAGACGGTGTATTTCAGACGGTGGGCACGCTGCGGCAGCAGGCGAATGATATGGGGCGGGAGTTGGAGGAGCAGGTGGAGATGTTGAAGGAGGTGGACACGTTGGCGGAGCGGGTTGGGGGGAAGCTGCAGAGTGGGGTTAGGCGCGTGGGGAAGATTATACGGCGGAATGAAGGTATGGAATTTGTGATCCGCTTGGTGCATTCGTACGAATATAGGGGAGATCCTTCGCTAACTATTACTTTTCATGTTGGGCAGATACGGCGTCAAGCTGTTGTATCGCAGTGTTGATTATGGTGTTGATCCTGCTATTAATTCTGGTGATTGTGCTATAACTACAAATTCGAAACGGAGGAGTGGACGGGGATTATTGTCTCCCCCTTCCTTTGGTATACATTGTTCAACGAAAACGAAAGACAAAAAGACGCGACGAAAATATCCCAAGTTCCACGCAAACCTCAAAACATCCCATCAAAAAGGCCATTTTCGTTCAACAGAGAAAAGATACAAGGGCGAGACGGGGGAGGGAGGGAAAGGAGCTCAAGTCTTGACCTTCTTGCGAGGTCTGTCAGTTTCCTCATCATCATCATCATCGTCGTCGTCTTCCATCCCGTCCATGTCAAAATCAATCCCTTCGAACTCCGCCGGCGGCTGGAGCGATACCACTGCACACACAGAAGCAACGGTTAGCAGGAGAGATACGCAACGAAATCGGAAATACACCAAAAAACGGAAGAAAAGAAATGATGATCCAAATTGGGACATACCAAAATGCTTAAGCGCATTGTCCCAGACTTCGTCACAAAGCGACATGGCAAGGTCATGGCCCTCGGGGTAGATCTCAGCATCCATAAGCCCATCTTCATCATCGTCGTCATCTTCATCCTCATCAAATTCATCGCCTGCGGCAGCATCACCCTCCTTCTCCTCGTCACTCTCAACCTTCTCTCCCCGGGCGATCTTTGCCCAGTATTCCTCATCCGCCTTCATTGCCTCCTCCGACTCCTCAGCCGAGATATCCCGTCCGCGATACCCAAACCACGCAAAGAAACTCACATCAGCCCGGCTGTCGTGCTCGATGTCATCCTCATCATCCTCATCATCTCCATCCCCTGCACGCTCAGCATCCAAACCCACATCAGCGTCCACCTTGGCCACCTCCGTCACCAACTTCTCATACTCGGGTAACTCCAATCTCTGCTCCGGCGTAATCTTTTCCCCCGCAGCGGCCTTCTCCTCCGCCTCCGCAAGGTTACACGCCGCATCCAACAACCCCTTGGTGGGATCCATCTCCGGCTCCCTCCACGGGATCCTCACCGGCTTCGACACAAGGCCCTCCCACACCTTCCTGCGCCCACTCTTCTCCGAAACCCCAATACTCTTCCGCCAATAAAACTCCTTGACGACCTTCCCATCACCGCCAAACCACGCGTTGCGCTCCGGGCTCGTGTCGAACTCGAAGGTGAAGCGGACGTTGCGGGGATCGCCGGCGTCGCCTGCCTCGTTGACGCCGATGCGCTCGACGGTGAAATTCTTCAGACACTCGCTGATGATAATTTCGTCGGAGGGGAGGAGGTAGTTTTCGATTTCGGGGGCGAAGGCGAAGACGCGGGGCCAGAAGTCGGCGTCGGCGAGTTTGTTGGCTATGAGGGCGTTGCGCCGGTTGAAGAGGGGGCGGAGGCGGGGGATGGAGGCGCGGACTGTTTTTTTTTTCGGTTTATTTGTTGTTAGATTATAAATATTACTATTAGATTTAAGACGAATAGCTAGCAATATAATGAAGATACAACCCCCGGACAAACGCGAAATGAGAATAGGTAGCTAGCTCGATAGGTAGATGTATACGTACACGCCTGAACCTCGGCCTCCACAAACTCGCGCTCCAACAGCGCGATTTCGCGCGCCGTTTCCTTGGGGATGGTAGGGGTGGTGTCGGACATTTCAGCGCGCTCGAGGAGCGGAACCTGGCCGTCGTCGGAGGACATTGGTAAGGCTAATGCTAAACCTTTTCTTTTCTTTTAATTGACTATAGATGAGGTTTTGGTGGGTTAGCGGGCCGATTGGATCTAGCGGAATGCAGGGGATGGATGCAGGATAGAGATGGAGGTGTATTTCTGGCGGAGGGCGAGCAATTGATGAGGGTGGTGAGGATAGATGCTTGGTGCTGGTGGTGGTGGTGTTTATATTGGGATTGGGATTGGGATGCTTCCTGTCGCAAGCTGACGATGGTTGATGAAATGGGTATACAAACCGTTCTTTCTCGCTCCCTTTCTCAGTAAAAATCAATGGGATGAAGTCCTGACAGAATGCAAAAGAAACACAAAAGAAACACACCCACACAGAGGAAGGGAAAAATAATAGAGGATGTCGTGTAGTGTCAGTCTCTATAAAGCTCCACAGGCAGAAAAAAAAAAACAACAAAAATTTCTTCCTTACTTCTCCAAAAAAAAAAACTCAAAATAAACCACAAACAGAACTTTTTCTTTTCTTTTTTTTGAAAAAAACCTTTTTCTTCTTTTGTTTCCAAGCTCCGTCTAGCGGTGAGAATAATAATAATCATAGGCTCCGCTCCCTGTCCGAGGCGACCGCTTCTAAGCTGCTAACAGCTAAGCTTGCGCCCCTAATTTCCAAGCTCCCCACTGTAAGTCTGTAATCCCGCCCCAGCCCTCAGCCCTGCCGCTCCGGGCTGCGTGAGGTTTGTGTAGCGCCGTGCATAGCGGCTGGGCAATATGCTGGGGTATAGTCCATAGTCCATACTGTTGGAACGGCGCTGGAAGGCGGTGATGGTTGTATGAGCTGGAGGTAGGAAGGAAACTCGAGACGGAATTTTTGTTTACATTTGATATTTTCCCCCGATGTACTGTAGATATGCTGAAAATAATGCAGTGAGCCCGGGCTTTATGGAACGTTTTCGATTGAAAATGTCAGGTTACATACTTGAGTTAAGTAATAAGAGGAGGGAAGGGAAACAGAAAAAGGGAAGACAATATATATTGTTAGAAACAAACGAAAGAAAGAACAGAAATTGAGGATCATGTTCGTAACTGATAGCCAAGAAGAAAGAAAAAAAGTCCCCTTTGACACCATTAGCCAAATATTTAAAAGAGAAAAAAAACGCAGGATATAAGATACCCGTTCTCAACATATTCGAGCCCCACCACACCACATGCCCTCCCCTTTGCAAACCATCCAATCATCCGCAGCATGTCATATCATATCTCATAGCCTCATACATATGTAGTTCATACTCTCATACCATCCCAGTCCCAGTCCCAGTCCCCAAAAAAGCTCAAATCATCCAATCCAACCCATTCGCCTCCTCCTCCACCGGGAAAACCTCCCGCGCATACTCCTCCATATCCCTCCACCCCTCCCACAGACCCCTCGCCTCGTCCACAAGCCCCAGAGACCGGTTGCCCCCATACGGCTCCCCAGGTCCCTTCCCCGTACCGTGCCCTTGTCTCTGCCCAACGTCTAGACCAGTCCCCTTCATCATCGCCGTCTTCGTCGCCATCGCCGTTGTCGGTGTCGCTGCGGTGGAGATGGGGGTGTGTAGGTGGTTCCGGTCCTGGTCGTGGTCGCGGTCGTGGCCGGCGTTGATGAACTCCGGCAGGGGGAAATAGGGCGCCTGCATCTGGCCGAACAGCACCTCTATGCCCTCGAGATGTTCGCGGTAGCCGGCGGGGATGGAGACTTTGATGTCGATTTTGGGAGAGTGGGTGTAGACGCAGGGGCGGCGGAGGGCGCGGGAGAAGGCGGCGCAGACTTGGTTGGGGGTTAGGGTTTCGAAGGAGAGGGCGATGCTGTGATGTTTCCATTTTCGAAAACGAAATTTTGGTTAGTTTATGTTGTATTGTATGTAACTGCATATATAGTAATGAAGAGTTGACATACCGATGTCCATTCCATCTCTTGGGTCCATCCTTGAAAATCTGCAGCACAGCCGGTCCTACATCATGTTCCGCATCGAGCCAGGGGAGCGGGATATCCGGGTGGAACGGCGCGCGCCACTCAAACGAGCCATTCTCCAGCAGCTCCATCTGGAAGAGCGGGTAGGGCAGGCTGGTGAAGTTATTATTGTAGATGCCCGCATAAACAAACGTGGCCGGCAATCCCAGCTGGCGCACATAGTTCTCGACGGCAAACTTGCAGCTCCAGAGGGGCAGCGAGATCCAGCGGGAAGGGTTGTGTGCGGCATGGTCCGGCATGGAGCTGTAGATGTAGTGGGTGATGGTGCCGGCGCGTTTGGCGGCGTCGGCAAGATCGCGGCCGATGGCGACCTCATCGCCAGCCTGTGAAGTGGTATTGATGAAGGCGAGGTTTGCGCCGTCGAAGAGACTTGCTATAAGCGGGGCATTGTTGAGGAGCGGCCCCTTGAACAGGGTGACGTTGGGGAGACTGGCGAGTTCCTGCGGGATGACGCCTTCGAGGGTGTGGATTTGGGCGCGGACGCGGTAGCCCACGGCCGAGGCGACGCGGATGAGGGAGGCGGCTTGGCGGCCGGAGGCATTGACGATGGCGATTGTTTTGGGTTTGGTCATATGGATTGATTGATTGGGAGGAGGAGAGGAGAGGGGAGAGGGAGTGGGAGGATAGCCGGAGGAGTTGGAGCGGAGAGAGGGGGGAAGCAAGTATATAAAATATATTTCGGCGGTGGGGCTAAATAGATAAGGGAGAGGAGAGGAGAGGAGGGTATGAGGGACACCATATACACGACACACACAGACACACACACACACCACACACCAGAGCTCTAAGAGCGGGAGAAGAGAAGAAGCCTCATCAATTGCAGAGATATTGCGTGTTGGTGCCACGTAGAGCAGAGGGAAGTGGAAAAGGATCAAGCAAAAATGTGACGGCAGCGTGATCTGATATCGGCGCTGTCTGAGCTAGCGTGAAGCCCTCTCCCCGCACAAAAGAGAGGACAACGGGACAAGCACACCGAAATAGAACAGGCGAATGGCGCTAGAAGAGAAAAATCGAGCTGATCCCGTGCGGTGTTTCTTTTCTTTTTCTTTTATTTAGGGCGGGCGGGGGGCAGTTTTGCTGCTGTTCTGTCGTGGTCTGGATGCGGGATATACAGCGGGACAAGACGACCGAGCGAGGGCTGAGAAGGCGGCCTCAGAACTAGAGAGGAGTGCGGGGGGAGCTAGGAGAACGAGAGTGCCATTGGATTGAACAATTGAGAGCTGGGCACGGTCATTGCATCAGCAGCACTAAAATATCATCAACAGAATCTGTCAAAAATGGACAAATATGTAGAACTATCCTGGCGCCGAGTTGGTGATTTTCTTTTTACAGTACCGACAATGCCCTCCCTGCTGGTAAATTGGATTACTTAACCGGGACAAAATAACCAGTAATGAGTATTATTATTATACTATTATTATCTTCTTCATTCGCCTGCAATTATCAATGATTATTACTCATTATCAATATGTTCTCATTGCAGCCTGGGAGAACCAATTGCGCGCCCATTCATGTAGAGCGAACAAACCAGCTATCTAGCCGGGAAGGCCCTGTCAGACATGTAACTACCGGAGCTATAGAACACCTGCTCCCGCGCAGTCCCAATCATTTTCTCCGCCTTGGTGATGCTGGAGGAGAGGTAGATGCCTTTCGTTTTGCCTTTCGCTTTTGAGTGGGGTGAATCGTAGCCTGATAAAAATCAATTGCCATCACCTGTTGTGGCTCAGGGTTCCAAACCAGATTCGCAGTTCTGGTGTCGTTGTGGCTGATGCCAGCGGATGCCAATAACTACATGTACTGTCTCTTCCTCTTCCTTCTCAATATTAACATCTTCTGGCCAGCCTTTCTCCGCTAGACTACTCCCTGCCCAAGGCATCAACATCATCCGTGTGATACGCGCAAGACTGACAAGGGATACAGCTGCTCAAGGGCAATGATTCCCAGAAAGACCAGGGCTTTATTCCTTGCAGATGGGATAGGTGGGTATAGACACAAGCTCCACGAGCAAGGTCAGGCTCCTCGACAACCTGCACGCCTTTGGCCACGAAAGTATATCCGTATTCAGTCAACGTGATCTTGAAGAGCACACCGATTCTCCCAAATAAACCCTCTCGATCTAGGCATTCACAGTCTCTGTCAAGACTGCAAGCGAGCTGCTTCTTGGTAAGGGAACAGAAGACTTCTTGGGTAATAAGATGCTTCTTGCATGCCTGGCCCTGTTGATGCAGGGTAGCATTGGGGCAATTCAGGTGAAGAGGCAAAGCTCTAACAGGGGCGAGAAGACAGGCCTGCGTGCAATATGGTAGAATCGGTCGCCGGGCAATATTTTGTTTGTGAGGAGATTGTCGACGTTGGCTGGTTTGTTGGTTTGGCTTGGATCGAGTCTTTGCTCGATTTTTTGTTGGTAGATTGTAATTGCTGTCTCCGGGACATACATCTTCTTCTTCACTACTCTCTCTTGTTTCTTCATCATACCCTCGAGGTAGCAGCGTGACATCCCGTATCAGAGGACTAGAAGGAAGGAGAGGCCATCAACAGATGCCACAGTTTTGAGCCTTTATTATCCAATCCGGGGACATTTGGTTTGAACGGAGGGCCACAGTTGCAAAAGATGCCAGCTGGGCAGCGGGAGCATCTCGAACCTCAAATTCACCGGGGGGCTTGGAAGCTCGGGTAAACCCGAGGGAGGTAGAATATAACTTCTGAGGCGCGGACTTTTCAATCTTCAACAAGATCAGAATCTCTCTCAATGCAACATGTTCATATAAGAGGCCGCTTGTGATCATGTAATGGAATGTCTGACAGGGAATCTGTGCTACCTTCTCCTGATTTTTCTTCTCTATATCAGAATTGACACTCCCGGACTGCTTTCGATGGAGGACTTCCATGAATAGTCCTACAGAGGGAGAGGTAAGAACTTCCATGATTTCTTCAATGTGTATCTTAGGTGGTATTATATATTTCCCCATACACGCATGGCGAACATTTCCAGACAAGGATTCATAGACGCCCCAGCGATCAGGAACTGGCTGGATATCAATACGTTCAAGGGTCCTGTTCTTCAGACTGCGTGCCTTATCCTGGAAGAAAAATCGATCTTCTTTGCCGGACTGTCCAAGATAAGCCGTCACCACACGGTACACCGGTCTCTCAATGGCGCTCCGGACAAACGGTCGAATATCCTGTTTAAGCCCATCACGATAAGCAAAAGCCGTACGGGGCTCTGAAGAGAGGTCACTCTGGACAGCGAGAACATCGGTTCTCGAGGGGAAAAGTGGCTTGTCTGAGAGGAGGTTCATAAACTGGCCAAAGATTTCGTTATGTTTTTCCGGAAAATCATCCCATCCATGAAGCTCTAGTGGATAGTACTGCATATCCACTGATGCATCAGAGCCAGATGAATTTTTGTCATGGTCTGGTTTGTGAGACAACGTTGGCACAAGCCACTGCTGGACAAGCTGGAGATATGTCTCGAGATTTGTCGGGCCAAGGTACGCCTGTAATCGGTCTGCTCGCTCCTTTTCTTCCAGTCATGATTGGGCAGATTCAGCCAATCGACGCTGCAATTCCGCAAGATCGAGCTGATCAGAGGCCATATTGGATGATCTGATGCCTGCGTTGTGCTAGGAGGGAAAAGAGGCGGTCCCTCTACATTGTGGAAATGACATGAGAGAACGGAGTATGTCACTATCAGAGGCGCGTTGTCCCTGACATCAACACCGCGGAATTGAGTTTCCATCTTCAACACCGCACCGGAGACGTCGAGATCTCGCAAGAAGCCAAGAGAACTCACAGACCGGAGAAGTCAACAAATGAGCATCCAGACAATGATGAGCCTGTGAATATTTACTCGGATACCGAATCGGAAGAAGGGCTGTTTTATCACGTCAGTCAGTATATACATACATCGCAGCTGGCATAGACGGCAAAATGCCCCAGAACCAACTGACTGACAAGCAGTTCGCATATCCGCCGTCTCTCGGGTGCTTAATACGTCAGTTTCACCGCAATTCTTTTCTTTTTTTTTGTTTCTGGGATGCGATGGTTGGATACATACATGTGCCGGCCACGCTAGACGTGCAAATTGATTGCAGGAGATAAGCTGATAAGGTGCAACTGCTGTAGATCACCTCACTACTACTGATCCTGTCCCTCTATAGACAGTGCATGCGGGGCAGAACATGCCCTCGTATCTATTCATGGTCCCTTTGCGTCCCTTCGGACGACGTTTTGACGAAAGCACCAACAAACAAGGGGGATTGAGGCGAACCAACCCATGCAAGGAGAGGGTGAAGTAAGCTAGTTAGCTAGCTAACAGTTCACACATTCGATATTCAGAAGGTTCCCAGAGCGACAAATGCAGTGGCATTGATTACAGTTGATGATGAATGGGTCGATTAGCTGTGGCTGATTTACAATGATCAATGATTCATCCGGGCTGTTCTTCGTTTAACCAAAGGAAATGCATCGTCATACTGTGTGCCCTGTTCTAATGGGGGAGTTGACAGAGCCACTGGACATGTTGAAATCTGAGGATGAAGGAATCGGTGAATGCTGGGAGTGCAATGATGGACAGAGTGTTATGCTATGAATATTCTTAAGTGGTTTTTATTCTTCCTTTCTTTTTCTATTTGTCCCCCTATCAAACCAATTCAAACTATTTACGCTAACTGGTGACTACTAAAATGGGAGCTTTTCATGTTTGATGCTATCGAACAATCCCTCCGTACAAGGAGGTAGCCAAACCAACTTGAGTAATAACTCTGGGGAGAGTTACTTGGGTTTCAAGAAGCCGTTTCTCTGCCTCTTGACTGAATGGACATCAGCAAGCCCGATTTGGTGGCAATGATTATCAAAAAGATGATATGCCAGCCTTTCGCAGCGAGAATAGTGTCCCCCAATTCACAACCACATCTCTGTGTGATATATGAGACCAATCAACCATCCACCTTAATAACCACCTTGCCAAAGTGCTTCTGCTCCCACTGGTACTGATACGCTTCTTTCGCCTTCTCAAACGAAAACACCTTCTCATCCACCACCGGCTGGATCTTATTCACCTCAATCGCCCGCACCATATCCTCCATCTGCTGCCTTGAACCCACAAAGATGCCCCGAACCGTACAAATCTCCACCAACGGATCCAAAATACTAGGCTCCTTCTCCCCCTTACCCCCGGTACCTCCCAAAAATCCAATGATCGTAATAATGCCTTCCTTCCGCACAGCCTTCAGAGACTGTGCCATCGTCCCCGGCCCGCCAACCTCAATAACATGATCCACCCCATTTTCACCAGGCGTCAACGACCGCGCAACCTCCCCCCACTCAGGCGTCGTCTTATAATTAATCACATGCTGCACCCCCATCTTCTTCAACCGCTCCATCTTCGCCTCCGACGACGTCGTGGCAATCACCGACGCGCCTGCCGCCAGCGCAAACTGGATGGCCGCAAGACTCACCCCGCCGGTCCCCTGCGTCAGCACCCTATCGCCGGGCTTCAGCGGCACAAGGCCGTACAGTGCATTCCAGGCCGTCAGGGGCGCGCAGCTGAGCGTGCTGGCCTCGACGGGGCTGAGGTTGCTGGGCGCGCTGACGAGGCCTGTCTCGGGCAGCACGGCGTATTTGCGCAGGGTGCCGTCGAGCGTGCCGCCGAGGCCCGTGGCCATGGAGGTGCGCGTGATGGGGTTTGCCTGGTGGCCTTGGTTGAAGAGGGTGCAGATGCGGTCGCCGCGGCGGAATTGGGTGACGCGGGGTCCTGTGGCGAGGACGATGCCGGCGCCGTCGGAGCAGGGGATTCGAGGGAGGTTCATGGGGAATGGGTAGAGGCCCTGTGCACGGTTAGTTTCTTCTTGAAATTCAAAAAGGTAACTGGTGGAAAAGGGAGGGGGATGCTTTACCTTTGGAATGATGAGGTCTCGGTAATTAAGGGAGACAGCCTGGATCTGGACGAGACAGTCATAGTCGCCCAGTGCTGGAATTGTGACATCGCGATGAAGTTTAAGGCTGTCGAAGCCGTTTCCGCCCTCGACGAACCATGCATCGGTTTTAATGGGTTGGGTCATGGTTGCGTTTTTCTCTTCAGTATTATTTTAGACGTCAATGGGTGATAATTTTTGGGCAATTGAAGTGTGATTTTAAGGAAATTTATATATATATAGTGCTTTAACAAGGAATTTGCCTGTTATGTATAAATATGATGGGGAAAAAGGTAAACATCTGCAGCAAAAAAAGAGATGGGCCCATTGGGCGGGTCGTGATGTCATGATGATAGAGAGGTAGAGCCGGTGGTCCCGCACAAATTCAAAGGAAACTTCCAGTTCGTTATTTCTTGCTTCTGATTGCTTTTGGTATCGAATGAACGTTGCTGGTTCATCTTGCCCCTTATTGGAGGGCGAATAATTCCAAGGTTGAAAGAGACAGCTTTATAAGCAAAGTCTTTTAGTCTTTTTGAGTGAAGGTTCGGGCAATTTGACATCAATAATAACAACAGCAATAATAATTATACTCACGACAAAAATAATAATGATATTACGGAGTAATGATTCGGCAAAAAATTGTCGGGATGCCGCTTATGACTGCCGATTGTGGCGGCGGGCGGAGCAGAGTATGATTGGCCCGGAGAAATGTCTGCAGGCTAGCTTGATTTGGTTAGGCTGCCGAAGCAGTGGGAGCCGCAGTATCAAAAAGGGTCCAGAGCTGTTTGTGGGCCTTTAATATCTTAAAACCTCAGCTATCTCTTGTGGATAATAAAAGGATGGAGAGATGAGGAGAAGATTGGTCTTGTAGTAGAAGACATGCATGCGAGCGATACAGCGTAATTAACTAATCCTTGCAATAGAAGATCTAGTAGCCCTAACCACCGATGTAAGTACACCGGCAACACGGAACGAAGAAAAGAGTGCTTCGAGATCCACTGAAAATTTCCGTAGTTATGATAAAGGTAAGCGTACATCTAGCGCGCCAGTCATTGCCTTGATATCTTCAAATAGGATTGTCGCAGGAGTGAAGTATGTCACACCCGTTTCCATATTCCCTGCAAACAGGAGTCCTACAAAGTTTGCTTCTCCATCGAATATAAATGACCCGCAATCTCCTTTTGCTGAGAACAGTGATCCATTCTTGGATGCTACCGCCTCTTCTTCCGTCACAACAACAAACTTCTTGCCTTTATCATCAGTTTTCCGTGATTCATCAAGGTGTAGAGTGCGTAATGCTTGATATTTTCCCGTGGTGAAATTCGTCTGACGGCCAATTTTGTATAAAGATGAGTCGTGAAGAATTTCCTTTTTGGGGGGTTGATCCATAAGTTGCCCTGAAAAGACACTGGAACCGCTCTCATCCTCATATGAACCAACTGGTGGCACCTTGAAAGACCGTTAGCAACACTCAAAAGCATAAACTATTCATTACGAGCCATCACTCACATTATTACTACCAATACGAGGCTCGATAACTTGGATTAAGGCCCAGTCTAGCTGTCTTCTGTCAGGATTGGGGGTTAATGAGCATTTCCAGTAGCAAAAAACGTTTCGGCTTTGTTTTTGATGGCAAGAGACTGATTTATTGCGGCTTCTCTGCGTGTATGGGCAGCCTCATCCTTGGGAATGATGAATTCGTTGTTTGTCATGGCCTCTTTGACGCGCTTCCGTAGTGATGATTTCATCCAATCCATCTTTCTTTGCTCGATCATCTTCATTCTTGCTAAATGGTCCTTTAATGCCGGCTGATCTATACGGATATCGGCTGTTTTCGCCTGGTTAACGGTCATGCCATTTTCTCTCCATTTCTCGATATCTATTGATGGGTTAGCATGTGTTCCTTTTCCAAAAACAAAATTTGATGTAGATAGAATTAAGCTTGTTACGAAATGGGGATTGACATGGGGTTATTTCTTTCGTCTTCTCACCTTTAGACAATCCCGAAGAGTCATTGCCCTCCTGTTCTGGCTCGATGCAATGGTAGCATGTTACACCAAAGGTATTCCACTGCTTAGTACTGGGATGCAACAGCTGAAGAAAACCGCCAAAGGTAGAGCCATTAGAATCAGAACCATGCGGGCCGATGCTCATTCCCAGCTGTCCCTTCTGTTCCCAAGCATTACCTGGAAGGGCAACACTCATGAGGTCCACATCGGTCGCTCGCCAAACGTAGCTTCTCAGGACTTCAACTGCAACTTCCTGGAGGCCTTCAGCATCTAGCAAAGAAGTAATCCGATCTCGCTCTGCCTTCCAGATTTTTGTCGAATCCATTGGGATAGTTAAAATAATGGTCGGAGGATTGTTTTGGCGGTCTAAATTTGTACCTCTCCGACAACACTCCAAAGATAGCCAACCTTCCATCCCGATAAGTTGACAAATACGTGAAGATATGTCGTCCCACTTGGAGTAGATATTGTCATTTTCGAATACAGGAAAGGTATATTTTTCCACGCTTGCGCGTTCGTCAATAATCTCGATGTTGAGTGTAGGCAAACCGTGAAGCTGGAACAAGGCGCGGATTTCAAGGCAAGCATCCAGCCATGACCCATCTTGCTTGGTTCTGGTGGCTGAAACCACTACAGTTTCCGTTTCTCCGCTGTCCTCGTACCTGGCAGATCGTCTATCTACGAGATTCAGAGACTTGCAGCGGACCGCGTGGCGGTTTAGCCAGTCGATTATATCCCGTTCAAACTGGAAATTCCACTTTGTGGTGGCGGGATGCTGCTGAGATGGGGTGAAATTCTTGGCTGGAAGGGCACAGAGGTATGGGCCCCCTACACGGAAATCTTCCACCCGTATGCCGCTTGTTGTTTCGTCCGAATCCGAGCTGGATCCGGAGCACCTCTTCTGCCGTTTGGGAGCGGGATGACGGCTTTGAGAGGTTGTAGGAAGTTCCGGAGATGGCAGTGACGGAGAAGCATAACAATCTTCAGTGCTTCTGTTCGCTGCTCTTCTGGAAACGGTGCCTGTAGCCATGTTCGTTGTTGATGATATTGTCAACCGAGGCTATCTCTCCTGTGTGTATTCCAGCCCCTACTTCTTCCAGTGCAAGTGGTGGTGATCGAGCTCTTTTGCCCCAGTAGCTGACAGATAGAGATTTGAAAAGAAATAATTTGTCTGTGGTATGGCTGATAAGAGTCGGAAAGCCTTTCAAGTTGTTGAGAGGGGAAAGAAAGAAATGAGAAGAGAGTCAGGTCATCATTCACCAACGTGAAAATTCACTAACGTAAAACTGAAGGGGGAGCTGGTGTTGTTGTAGACCTGACATCCATGCATGGATGATACCCGAAGTAATTGAGAAACGAGCATGATCATTCCAAAGTCTACTTGGTTAGCATTATGTAACTTAACCAACCACCGTTTCGGGAGATTGGAGGCGTCAACGTCCCATTTCTTGACTACTGTTAACTGAAAGAGCGGAATTGTAAATTCTCCAGATGTTTAAATGGCTGGCGCGTTGACGTCATAGCGCCAAGACTCTATGAAATATCTATAAGATAGCACGTCGCATAACAATCTGTGCTACAGTTGGACCTAGGCTAAGGGTAAGCTTGATAACTTGGACAGGAGGCAGTGCCACTATCACAGGTAGTAGGGTAGTAAGGGTATCAATTAGAGGACCCTTATATACATACATGATATGTAACAGTTCTGCTCTGGGAATACTCTCTAGTTCACAGTGCATGAATCTAATGCTTGCTGGGTACAAGGAAAGGTTCAAATCACCAGCTTGGTTCTCCACATTCCATCTCGTTTATTAACGTTGAAAAGAACTTGTTTTCTAATATCGCTATCCCCGAAAACTCCTGGAACAGAATTGACAACATGACAAAAACAGCCGCCCAAATAAAACCCCCCCTGGAAACAGAACTCCGCCTCTAGTTAATTCTATCCGTCACCCCTTAAAGATCATTCTGGAAGGAGAAAAAAAAAAGGCACCAGTCACACAATCCCTTCCCTTCCCTTCCTCCTCCTCCTTCGTCTTTCCAATCTCAGCCCACCTTCTCTCCCAGCCCCTTTTCCCCGTTAACCTCCCCTCCCCCTCCCCCTCCGCTATGGTCATCCACCTCCACCCCCACCCCTGCAAGCCCCCAAATACCCAATCCCGACTCTTTCCCCAACTGCCGCCTTGCATGCAACTCAGCCACAGCCCGCTCATCAGCATGCAAATGCGCCCCGGACTGCCGTAGTAGCCGGACGTGCTCGATCAACCCGGCGTTGGCAGCGAGGAAAAGCGCGGTTCGGCCCGCGCGGTTTCGTAAGTGGACGGATCCGCCGTGGAGGAGGAAGTGGCGTAGGATCGAGAGGTTGGGGGATGTTGCGGCGAGGTGCTGTTTGTGGTTGTTTTTGCGTGTGAGTAAAAGTGGTTATTGAGGTGTAGCCTTTTCTTTGCTTTTCTTTCTTTTTTTTTTTTTGCTGGGTAGGCAGTGGGGTATATATCTTTTGGGGAAGAATCTTGGTGCGGTGGTGTGTAATAGCATGTGTGTGTTGGCTTGGGGAAGGGATATATGTGTGTGATAAATAATAGGTACCATGCTGCGGAGGGGGGAGTTTGGAAATGTTAAGAGAATGGGATCTTTCTCGTTTTCATTGCCGAGGTTTTTTTCTTCTCCTCAATCCTTCTGCTTTCCCGTCTTCCACACCTCTCAGCAGGAAAAACACACGGAAATGGGACAGGGAACAAAGGACGGAAACATAAAAAAAAACGAAATAAAAGAAAAATCTCATAAATACCAATGGCGTATTCCCCGAATAATCTGCATCGTTCAAAATCCACTCCTCCTCCCCGCGGAGGATATCCTTCACCTTCTCGAAGTCTCCATGCGCAATCGCGTAGCCCAGTGCCGCCAGGCTCTTCGCTCGTTGTGGTAGCACGCTGCCGCCCGGATGTTGGAAGACCGGCTGTGAGTGTTCGGTGAGTTCCCCGTGTAGGGAGATGGACATGTCGCGCGCGACGGATTGGGGGGTAGCTCCGGGCAGTGCAAGGAGGTAGGCGAGTTTGGTTAGAGCGGCTTCCGATGTCATATCTTGACCGGCAACGACGCCGGCGCGGTAGAGGGTCATCCCCGGGGCGTAGACGGGGCTGACACTGCCAGACAGGCCTGTTGTGATGAGTTAGTTGCAGTTTCAAAAGCGAAGGGTGTTGAAGTGCGGTAATACATTGGGTAATATTAACAATGACAATCCCGCGCTTAATTGCTGCTGCGAGCACGTTTGTCATTGCATTATCTGGACCGCCTGGTGCATTTCCAGCTCCGAACGTCTCAAGCACAAGGCCTTTTAATCCCTCCAGGCGCAACACGGCATCCACCATCTCTGGCTTGATTCCAGGGAATATCCTCAGACACGCCACGTGCGTCGTATCAAGGTTAATCTGGATGCTGAAATGCTCAAGATGCGTCGGTCTTTGTACGAGATCCCAAGAAACATTGGTTCTCATGGCCGTTGTGACAGCCAAGGGCGGGAAATTCGGCGAATCGAACGCCGCAAACGCGCTCGCAGACACTTTTGTTGCCCGATTGCCCCTCAGCAGCTTATAGTTGAAATACAAGCACACTTCCGGAATCATGAAATTGCCTGCAATCACCAGCGAGCCGAGCAGGTTGTCTGTCGCATCGTTCTGCAGCTCGAGCATGGGCGCCTGGGACCCGGTCAATATCACCGGCTTGCCCAGGTTGCGCAGCATGAAGCTGAGCGCGGAGCACGTGTAGGCCAGACTGTCCGTGCCGTGCAGGACAACGAAGGCATCGAAGAGCGTGTAGTTCCAGGAGATGGTGAGGGCGATCTTGGCCCAGCCATTCGAGTCTATCGAGCTGCTGTCGAGCAGTTCGTCGAATTCGAAGACCGTGTAGCGCACGCGCCCGCCATAGGCGGTTGGCGGGGTGCGGAGGCTCTCGTGTGGTCGTCGTTCGCCTCTGCTGTTGATGACGACGTCGAGCGGCTCTGGGTTGGATTTGTCGTTGAAGGTGGGCACGGGTTCCAGGGCTGTCGTTTGGAAGCCGCGGGCGGGGATGAAGCCGGAGTCAGATCGTTGCATGCATATTGTGCCGCCCGTCATGATGATGAGGACGCGGGATTCGGAGCGGAGTGATGGGCCCACTCCATTGTAGAGCGAGCCTTGCTCTGTTGCTGTCATGAATCGGCGGGATGATGTATATAGATAGATTGCTTGAAGCGGAGGATGATTGATATCCTTTGATATGAGAGTGCGGTCTTGAGAGCGGTGGAACTGTCCCTTGGCCCTCCTTTTTTTAATGCTCTTCTCCGCAGTATGAGGAAAGATATAGATATCTCGCTTGAGATGGTCGTATCAAGTCAACGCCTGCCAATCTGTGGGGATATAGCTCTATCAAAGTTGGCAATAATTGCGGGCAGGCCTGAGAACAATACGACCTCCTATCTGAACCTAGGGAGTTAAATCTGTCAGATTACATATGCAGGAAAAGAAAAGCATAAATATATCGTATCTCGAAGAGGAAAATATCACACTTGCAGAAGAAAGTAAAAAAAGATCGGTGTATCAAGATCGGATGTGATATCTCCACCGTACCTACAGCAATCACAGCGGTCAAGCGGTCGAGATCGCCGTCGCCAGGAGAAAAAAAAAGAACCACCTCAGAGAACCGGCGATAGCCTTGAGTGGCAAGTTCACGTAAATCACGCGCAGAATTCCAAGCTACCAGGAGTTGGAATGTAGTTAGTGATCGCAGAAAATATTGAATAAGGATGAGAGAGATAACTACAGTAGTTAGCTACGGGAGGAGGAATTCAAAACGTGCATGCGGCCAATATAATATTTAACTTAACACTTTGACAGGTTCACTTGGATCAGTCTTTTTGACATCATTTCTTCCGTTTTAAGGCTTTGAAGTTAATTTTTCTACCCGATGCTATCCCCGGTTTAGCTGCAAGCAACGGCCAGTGGTGCAGAGCTTAACTATGTTATAGTTCGACCGCTAACTTGCTAGTTAACTTAGCCTTGCTGGGAAGTTTTAATATCCTGTTTTAGATCTACGTAGTACCAATTGATAAACATGGTATTTGCTGGATTCTATAATTTGAATCTAATAATTAAACAGACAGATGATAGACACTGATAATAAATTGTGCAGTTAAGAAATCTAAGAGGGTTCGAGTTCATTATATAGTTAGATCCATGTCATTCTCGTTAAATCCAAATCCGCATGCCCAGGATTATTTTCATGCCAAAAAATTATCCCTGAACGTGGTTAACAGGCGTAATTGGCTTGCCATCGCCGAGGAAGTACGCCTCAAGATTATTCATGGCAAGTCGCTCGAAATTCTGCAAAGAAGGACGAAAGATCATTAGTGAGCTATCAACTGCTTGAAGAATGTATGTAACATGTTGTTGGAATCGTCAGGCCTCGACAGAGAGAGGGAAATTTCTTACCTCGTGGGTATCAACACATGCGCCTCCCATGTGCGGCAGCAATGTTATCCTCATATTGTCCAGCAATCTGGGGTTGACCTCGGGCCTGGATATTTAGTCGAGTCAGTAAACCTCGCCCCTCTCATACTGGTTATAGAAGCGGCAGCAGCAACAGACCGAGAAAAGACGACAGATATAGGGCCAGAAAAGATAAAACCTACTCATCATGGTAAACATCCAGCCCCGCCCCGGCTACCGTCCCATCCTCAATCGCATCCGCGAGCGCATCCTCATCAATACACTTGCCGCGCCCGATATTGACAATCCGCACTCCCTTCTTCATAGCTGCAAACGTCTCCCGATTCAAAATATGATGCGTCTCCGGCGTATGCGGGCACGCCAACACCACGCAATCCGCCACCGCCAACATCTCCTTCAGCGTGGGATGGTACACCGCACCGCCAAGCAGCCCCTCAACATCGGCCCCCTTCCTCGTCCGTGAGAAATAATGTATCTGCATCCCCACCGCCCGCGCCCGGATGGAAATCTCCACCCCAATCCCCCCCATCCCCACCACGCCCAGGATGCGATTGCGCGGCGTGTTCGCATACGGCACCACATCCCCCTCAACATTGAAGTACCTGGCCGCGCGCATCTCACGCAGCCTCCCCTCGCTGAACGTTGTGTACCGAAACGCCGCGAGGATCAGAAACAGCGCAAGGTCCGCCGTCGAGTCATTGGCGGCGCCGGCGCCGTTGCAGTACCAGACCCCCCTGCGCCCCAGCTCCTCAGTGTCTATGCCATCGTAGCCGTGGTTGACGGACGCAATGATCTTGCAGGATGTGGGGAGGTGGGAGATGAGTTCTTTATCCAGGAGCGGGAGGTCGGTGTGCGGATCTGAGATCGCGGGGCGCAAGATGCCGTTTATGGTGGAGTAGGGACCGCCCGGTTGGAGGCCTTGGACGAATTCGGCTTTGGAGCGGGAGGTGTAGGGGATTATGGTGAAGTTTTGTTGGAATTTCTCCCATTGGCTTGTAGCGTAGCGGATTGGGCGGCCGGCGTAAAGGATGGAGGGTTTGGGGTTAGTTGTCATAATGGTGGTCGTGGTGGTGGTGGTGGTCCTAGCTACTATCGCCGCGGCTGTTGATGGATATACGGACAGCGCGAAATGCGCTGTTGGCCCTGGTCTCCGTGCTCTGTGCGCTTTACCTGACTGAAATAAAGCAATAGCCGCGCAAAATCTAGATGGAGCGTGACGTCTAAACGCAAGTGACAACATTACAAGGGATTTATCTTATCGCGCGTCCAGAATTGAAGAGTTGGCGGTGGGTTTATTTAAAGTCGCGATGCCAGCGCGGGGAAATGGGAGGCTGCCAAGCCCCGAAGGGCGTCGCTCGTATCTACGGCGGAGATATTACTCAAGGGGAATATGGCATTTTATAGAAAAGATCGATTGGTGAACTACCACGTTTCTCCTTCGGTGTATCGAAATCTAAAATGTAGTTCAATTGAAGCCCGTCTGCTCTGGTAAACCTTCAATTCAGCCCCTGTCTGTCCCAATCAAAAGAACATATATGGTAATGCGGAACGGTAACAAACAGCGCAAAGACTCTAAGTATACAGTTGGTTAGCTAGATTTTAGCGACGGAGGATGAGATTTCTAGCTGTACATACATACATTACTCTTTTTGACTGACAAAGTCTATACAGCTGTTGCTTTTTGCGGCCTTAAAGACCAACTGGAACCTGTAATGGTTGTCTGGAGAAGACATGGCCTTTGCAAAGAATTGCCCATGAACATACTCTTTTTCTAAGATGACATCTCAAAGCACATATTTCGCATCGCGTCGAGCGGTGTTTCAATCGTCATTTCGGTAAACCCTGTATAACATTGCTAAGATGTGAATCCCGTCACCTCAGCCACCCATCGAAGCGACGGTCTCCACTCCTCATCCAGCGACGACCATATTGCCCGAAGCAGTGGGACACTCCATCCATCAACCCACCATACCCCTTTAAAATGGTGTAAAATAACACAGTAGTGAGCCAAGACAACAAGCGCCATGGGCTTATATGCTCTCATAAGTTCCAAGTAGAGTGGTGGCACCTTCGTTGCCCACATAACTGCTGGATTGGGCCTTGTCGCCCCCGCGTAAATCTGCGCCAGCATGGACTCAACCTGGTCGATGGCCGCGTTGTAGACATTCTTCTCATTGTAGATGCTGTATTGTTCGTAGTTCCCATTGAGCTGGCGAAGGCTACATAGTGCTGCTTTTGCGTCGGCAGGTAGCCCGGGGCTGTGGCTATCTGGTTTAATAAGGGTGTCAAATTCACCATCCTTAGTCCTGTCTACCGCAGTAGACTGTAGCTGCTCCATGCCTCTTGCTAGAAGAAGAACACGGTGAAACTGATCAATGGGGCGGCAGCTGTGGCTCGGATCCCAGGCTCGTGGTGGTGACCCGAATTCAAAGGTGGTAAGAAGATTTGAGAGCAGAAATATAGCTTTGCAATTCTCCCCATTGACGTCTCCCAGCAATGGCTGGGATAGGGCAACAGCTCTCAAATGATGGCCAAGGGCGATGGCTGTATATGACCGTCGATTGGCATTGACGGCATTGCACCCTTTTCTGCGCCCAAGTTCAAGGGCGGATACCGCTAGAATCTCATGCATCAGGAACGGGTGGGTGAGGGATTCTCGCTGAAGTGCCTTCTGCCACACAACTTTGTATTCAAGGTTGGTTGAAAACGGGTGTAGATCGATGGTGTACCAGTTCATCATCAATTCTAGCTCTTCAAGGTTGAGATCTGGTACTGGTACCGGCGGCGGTGTCGGTGCTGGTTCTGGTTCTGGTTCTGGTGCTTGTATTGGCATTGGCGGTGGAGGTGGAGGTTGTCCGCTGCCGCCATTGCTGGTTAACTGGTTGGTCATATTTAGATAGCTAACAGGAGGCTGAGATGGTGGTTTGCTAGCTGTAGTTATCAAGTGTTGTTGGTTAAGAACTAACGGAGTCCTCACAGCGCGATATTTCTTTCGCATTCATTCACCTGCGGACTTGTCAGGAGTGAGTGACGGCCTCAGTCTTGCTAAACTCGGGGTTGTTAGGAGCAATACCTGGCGATGAATGGCGCATCAAATGCAGACTTGTATATTCCACATTAGCTGGAATTCCTTGGTATGACTCTATCAACGCGTGATGCAAACCAGTTGGGGTGCTATTCCCCCGGCCCTGTTTGAAAACATTGATCTTTTGGATGTTTTTGCCAGATGTACGCTGTCAACCCCTTTCTTGCTCCCGTTGAAGCTGAATGAACAGGGATATTGTTAATGTAGTGTCTCATTTTCCATCCATGTCATTAGACACCAGAAGTAAATCTCCATAGAGTTGGTGGAGATAAATAATGAGGCTTGAAATACGATTGCATGCTGGCGTCGCCTGCTTCTAACCCAACCCCATGACTCCTAATAGAATTGAGGAATCTGCGATATCAGTTTTAAACGTGCCGATTCACATCCATATATATATGGTAGCCATCCCAAAATACGGAACATGGACCGAGTCGTGTTCGATATTTGGATACAGAATTTACTCTGTTCAGACACTTTGACGGAGCAGATGAGAGCAGCACGTGATTCAGGGGTAATTGAACAACCGAACAACTGTATCATAATAGGCTTGAATTGATCCCTAAAAGTGGACAGACGGAGAGCAGAAATAGAATTGCCTAAGGACAAAATAAAATAGCTCTGGAGAGTCATATAGTGCATTGTGTCAAATGCGAGGAAAGGAGCAAAGTAAATTGGTGAATATAGAGGGTAGGTTGTGCTTCGAACAACAGCTCATCGTCTCAAGCCTGCATGGAAATCTTGTATCGAATTTTGCTATGTCCGCAAAAACAACAGTGCAAAGCTCACTTTCACAATCAGGTATCTAAACCATGCTTCTTTACCGCAAAGGCGAAAGCCTCATCCAGGATCTGAAGCCCCTCCTCAATTTCCTCGGAAGTCACAGTCACCGGAGGCGCCACACGGAACACATCAGCCATACCAGGAAATGTGATTATATTGCACGACAGTCCGCGAGCCAAAGCTCGATCCGAAACAGTTTGGCCCAGGGCAGAAGCTGGCGCTTTCGTTTCAGGGTCAGAGATTATCTCTACCCCTAGGAGAAGGCCACGGCCACGGACGTCGCCAATGCACCAATACTTCTTCTGGAGGGCGAGGAGGCCGTTGAATAACTGCTCACCACGGGTGGATGCGCGCTGGCAGAGGTTATCTCGCTCGACTATTTCCAGGACTTTGTCGCCAACCGCAGCTGGTAAAGGATCGTTATAATGCGTTGTGAGCCACATGAAGCCGGCTTCGTTGCAGCCTCGCTCGATCTCAACAGTGGTGCTCACAGAGGACAACGGTAGACCGCAACCCAGCGTCTTCGACAGACATAAAATATCAGGAACAACCCCCTCGTGATGCTGGAAGGCGAACATCTTCCCTGTCCGGCCAACACCTGTCTGTGCCTCGTCTATGATCAGGAGCATGCCGCGCTTTTTACACTCGATGCTCATCCGCTTGAGATACCCATTGGGGAGATCGAGGACTCCTCCCGCGGACAAAATAGGCTCCAGCACGAAGGCAGCGAGTGAGCCCACCGATTGCGTGTCGATCATGGACCACCCGTAGCTCATCTCCGTCTCCCAGTCGTACGATCCATCGGCCTTCCTAAATACTGAGCGGTAGGCATACGGGGCGGGGAACGCGAGTTGCCCTGGCATGGCAGGGCCTCCATGCTTTCTGCCCATTGAATACGTTGCCGATACTGCACCTTGAGTCAAGCCGTGATAGCTTGCCGAGAAGGCGACAATTTCAAATTTGCCGGTGTACGTCTTGGCTATTTTGATTGCAGCTTCGATAGTTTCCCCCCCGGTGCTCAGGAAAAAGGACTTCTCCAGAGGTGGTGGTAGTAAACGACCAAGACGCTCGGCAAGATCAACTACGGGCGGGCTGATCATGTTGCTTAGCAGGTGGTCAAGCTCCCCCGCATACTTCTGGATGACTTGCACAACCTCAGGATGCGAATGGCCCAGCAGCGAGCTCATTTGCCCAGAAGTAAAATCGAGTATTTGCCTGCCCTCGGCATCGTAGAGTTTGGAACCTTGTGCTTTGATGATTATAACTGGCGAAAACGGGATACCTGTTTTCATCAGGTGTCTATCAGCCTTGGTCCAGAGACTCTGGGCGTTGACAGCCATGCTGTAGAGCCGGATGGCGCAACTTCGGCGGTTGAAAATATGGGGGAGAAGAATGACAAAACACCAGCAGCTGCGAGTGGAAGTTGAGCACTCTAAGAGCAATACTGTTGTTAAATAGGTAAGATATTTAGGACCCTCGCGGCGTGTTTAGATCAAGACATATCCACATCTGCGGTGGGGTCAAAATAAGAGTTTATAGCTTGAGGCCGTTTTCTTGGCCGCGGGGAAGACGAAGCCTTTTTTCCGCGGCAAACACTTACCCCTCATATCAGGATCGCTTTTTCACGTTATGAAGCTTCTGTGCTCGAATTGATCCATGAGTGCTATTTCGTGGCTGTTTGGCCATTTCTCTAAATGACTATGAATAGAGGTTGCAGTGGTCAGAGCCCGATCGAAAGCGGCGCCGGGGGGAGGCCTTATCGATCGCACTCACACCCGGCCTGCCTTGCTTGCAGAAAACGAAAGTCACGATGTATCACAAAGAATACCGCGGACAAGTGCGCCATGTGTACGGCACATGGGACTGAATGTTTATTCCCGCAACAAAAACACAAACTCTCCTCGCGCCGGCCAAGCCATTCTACAGGCAAGTCGCCGTCCAAGGCGAGGCGTTCCACGGATAATACAATCCGCGCAATTGCTGCGGATCAGAACTCTTCTCCGTACGCTGGTCGTGCGGAGATCCCTTCGAGCTTCCCGGTGGGATATGCGGCTTCGCAGTGTCCTGATGACCGAGAGGAGGAGCAGCCAAGATGCGTGGGAATTTTTGCTGATGGTGGGAACAAAGGCTCCCACATTGTTAGCCCTACCATGGCTGATGACAACGAGATCTTGGAGAGCTATGTGACGGCTACCACAGAGACAACAAATGGGAGACGGTTGGTTCGAGCAGCTCCACCAA
This sequence comes from Blastomyces parvus, assembly GCA_002572885.1. Classification (NCBI taxonomy): domain Eukaryota; kingdom Fungi; phylum Ascomycota; class Eurotiomycetes; order Onygenales; family Ajellomycetaceae; genus Blastomyces; species Blastomyces parvus. The sequence goes on from PDNC01000076.1 coordinate 61,081, forward strand.
CGAATGCTTCTATTCGGACGGCTCGTCCGGTTCTGTTTGCCACCGTGCCTAGGCGTCCCCCAGGTGTCACGTCGCATACTACTCGAATATCTGAGAAATGCGACCTCATTGAGAAATTCATCGAGCCACATGCAAACGATCTGGTAGAGCTGTGAGTAGCAGCTGTCCTGTGATCTCAACACGCTTGTGGGTAGATTGGAGCTGATAAGAGTTTATTAATTTGACTTTAGTTTCTTTGCGAAGGCAAATATCTGCCTCCCCATTCTCGATGAAGAATCCTTCAGGCATACATACCTGAATCAACAACGGAAAATATCTCCAGCATTGCTGTCCACCATATATGCGAGCGCCTTGATATACTGGCATGACTCGCCCAAACTTCGCAATGTACGCTGCCCGGATGTTCACTTCATCTGGGCGCAGTCGTGCGAAGCGGTCCATTCGGAAATGTTTCTGTCTCCTGGCATGTCCACGGTGATGGCCCTTATGCTTGATGTTTGCGGCAGACCAAGCACCACGATGTTGGGCAATGGGGGATTGATTGGCTTGGCAGTTGCACTCTCCAACGCGCTAGGTCTACATCGGGATCCGTCCGATTGGAATATACCAGCCTCAGAGAAGCAACTTCGGATCAGGATCTGGCGGATGATTGTTGTACATGATCGTTGGTGAGGAAGTCTCTTTTCTCACCCACCGCCACCACCTCTCCTCTCCTGCCTTCCAGCCCTCACGGGGTTGAATTAACAATCATCACAGGTGTAGTTTAGCATATGGTACTCCGATGCAGATCCATCGCGCGCAGCATGACGTTCCGATTCCAAATACAGAGGACCTCTGTCCCACAGGCGCATCGTCATCCCATGTAGCTGCGACTTCTGTCTTCATTTCTCTCATCACGCTCACTGATGTACTAGGCCGCTACTTAGAGTACATTTACCATGTGGCCAAGAGCTCCCCTGACCCGTTCGAGATATCCGCCACTGACCCTGAACTGCTGCTTGGGGAATGGGAGGAGGCTTTGAGCGATGATATTCGTAAGGCAGTCATGCGTGGAACGCACCTCGATGCCCCGGGCGCTGCAAATCTACGCCTATCATATCTAGCCGTGAAGCTTCTCCTGCGGCGCATTCAGCTGGACCGAGATCGGGGCCCATTGCCCGCAGAGGAGGCGTCCGATTGCCCATTTTTCCTGCGAGCACAGAGAGCGGCTGAAGATATCGTCCACTTTGTGCAGGAGCTGGATGAGTCTCAGTGCCGTGGATTCTGGATTCCGGCCAATGCGTTTACGTTGACGTCTGCAACGTCATTTTTATTGAGGAGTGCTTTGAGACCCAGAAACTCGAGTGCGCATCACAGTAACACGCCACTAAAACTTGCAAGGGATATGATTGATGCCCTACAACACCACAGGCGGAATTTCTCGTGGGACCTTGCTGATAATTGCCTTGGGAGTTGCGGTGAGATGTTAGAGAAGATTGAGGCTGGGATAAATAATAATTCGGGGCTTCTATTACCTAATTGTGAAGAGTATCCGTATGTCGATATGTCCGCGTTGGATAGCTTGTTCACCGGGTTTGGCGACCCTTTCGACATGGATTGTTGATCCCAAACACCAAACACAACGCAACTCCCCTCCGGATACGTGCGTCTTGGGGGGTCAGTATTAGGGTTCTAGCTGGTATTCCTTGGTAGCCCCCTTAAAATACAATATAGTTATAGCATGGATATACTTTTCTATGATGGTAATTTGGCAGCGACTTTCGAGGATGAGTACTGTGTACTGGTATAACTTGACATCCCTCAAACGATTATTCAATATGAATTCACCTTCTCCTATCCACTGTGGATACCGGGGTTGGTTGATCAATGTCAGTGAGTCTCCCAAGCTAGGATAGCTGAGGTGGCCTAATTTTGAAAATGAGCAGTTTAGAGGCCTCACGGAGTTTGAGAACATTTTCCAATGTTTCACCAGTTTGCTCCTGGTATAGCCTCCGTATCTCTCTGCCAGGAACAGCGCATACCTCGGCAAGTAGGTATCCTGCTCGGTATGTATCTACATTCAACGACAATTTCATTCTAGAAGCAATAATTTGGGGTTTGTCTGTCGACAGGTTCCTTGGGGCCTTTTCCCCCAAAATAAAAATAGGCAAGCCAAAACCGTAGACCTTAATGACAGCATTGTGCTGAAAATACGTGAACCACTTCCAATTGCGAACTGGGAACTGTGAATTCTTCCCTCAAAGCCAAATAATGGCAAAAAGGCGCATCTGGGGAGAGCGAGCCGCTTCTCCACTTGGACCACCTCACATCGCATGCCTTGGCACAGGCGAAGGATGAGCCGGTGGTTAGCTTGTTTGTATGAAATGAACGGCCATGATTGATGAGTTGCTGCGTTGCTGTGGAGTTATCCATGATGCCTCTCGCGACTCGTGATTCATGGAGTGAGGTTTGACAGATGGGTTTGATTCCCCCCGCGACCTTCAATGTCTCCCCAGGTTTCAAAATGGGGCATAAATGGGGCACAAATGATGGGGTATGTTTGTCTATCCTCTATCCCAAAATAGGTATTTTTAAGCTGCAAGCAACGACAGCACGTTGTTCTTTTTCCCCATCGGCAAAACACTTGTTGTTCTGACAGGGGGTATCTGTCATGCAGAATCAACACTTGCATTATTTGTCAAAATAGAATTGAGGGAGTCCGTATGGGGTTCGGGAGAGGGAAAAAAATCCCGCATGGTTGCATTCCGTCTTTTTGCATCTGTGGGCGCGACCAAATATCGCATCACGACTGGCCGCACAGAGCCCCTGCCCGTGATGAGCACAAAGCAGGGGTTGAGAGACAACAGGTCGTTTAACAGGGACTCTGCAAATGTCAAACATTAGATTGGCCCAGCATGAAGATCCTGAGCTAAAAGATGACCAATGACTTGGGTTGGAGCATGGGTGCGTCGGGCCTTTTCGAAGGAGGAGGGAAGAAACCGTCGCATTTGAATTGAACCCTGCAGTTCCTGGCCAGCAAGCATCTGTCGCCGTATGTAGCCGGCGCTTGCAATCAAATCCCCAGGCATCTTGGTTCACATCCCCATCGCTCTCCGCTACCTCCGCACGCTTGCTGCGACTGGGTTTGGCGCCTGCAAGGATCCCCGGATGCTGCACCCCAGTACGCTGCAGCCAAGGCCGTACCCCAGAAACTAAGCCAAAGCAGGGCAAGGTGGGAACGAGAAAAAAACAGGCCAGCTGTGTTTGACGGGCATGCTCACAGGACGTATTATTCGTTCAAGAAACAACAGTGTCCTGCACGAAATTGTCTCCTATCCCGGGCGCGGAGAGCCCTGTCGATCCCCACAATTGATGTCCATCCCGCCACGGACATATCATGATATGAAGGAAGGGCCCCAACACGCTTGCACTCCGCGGAATTTCCGCGCAGCATCCATTCAATCAATGGACACAGAAAGCGCGCTATCCTTGACGATTCCAACCAGTTCTCCGACAGGTCAAGAGAACGCCCGTCTGAGAAACCCGTGTGTGCCCAAATCCAATCCAGTCAAAACCATAATGAGCGTTCCACTCTAGCGGAGGTTGGAAAATGTAAACGTTGAATAGAGCATCGTAAGCCTCTTGATAGTTCAGCGTCTGCTGCTGTTTGCCGCTTGAGACCGTTTGCGCCACCAAGCCACGCTTCTTACTGGAGTGAAGAAGAAGCGAAGAACAAAAATCGAAGGCCAAACGAAGGGCGCGGAATGGAATGCTTAAATCCGGAGCTAACTAGTCGTAACGAGCAAACGGCCAGCGGCAAATCGAGAGATAGAAAAGTTTGTTTGAAAGCCAGAAAGTCGATATGATATCTCAATCGAAAATGTGGTTATGTAGTTACTCATTTGGGGAGATGAAGAGCGGCTGGCCGGCGAGCTTTATGTAATGCTGAACGCTCCCCATAACCAACTACGGTAACTAGATAAAAACTCAACAACAGCGAGCTTCCCGCAGAAGATCGGAAACTCTCACAACCCAGAGTGCAGCAAACGCCATGTTCAAATCGGGAGCCAACTCCGCATTCATAACCCCCGCGCACCGCATGGCTCATCCTGGTGTTCGGTTGCTGCCCACCTGCCAGAAGAGATCCCAGCGCTACGGTTGGCGACGTGACTGGGGTAAGCAGCACGAAATAATCGGGTGAAGATTAGTTGCGGATTCAGGCCTGCGGGGAGTCGCCCCAGACAGGACCACTGTAACCGCGTACAACTTTCGCCGCTTGGGGGCGTCTCACTCCCCCCCAATCGTGGTAGCGCAGAGTCCGTTGTTGTATCAAAAATTCGCTCAGGCGCAAGCGAGCCAGGGGTCATGACCGCCGCGTAAAATGGGCTATTCAATGGCCTCCAGGCAACGATTGATTATTAGCGGAAGAGGGAGACACCGGCGGCATACTTTATCTCAACCTCTGTCGCTCTCACCTTTTTTTTTTTTTCTCCAGAAGATATCTATCTCTACAGGAAGCCGAGAAACAAGACCTCGATGCCGTTTGCTCGGACCCCAAGATAGCGAACTCTGGTCGAGATTCGCGCGTTTTCAGCAGCCATCCCGCACAGGGTTCCGTATCCCCTCTCCAGGACTCGATCGGGGCCAATCAAGCGTGCGAGAAGATGAAATTCCCCCGTGTGGCGGATCAACGATATGCTGCCAAGGACCGTCGGGAACTGAGATACAACCCAAGCAACACCACCAAAGTCAATTTGCCATGGACAACAAGGAACGTTTTGTTCCAGGCTTCCAGCACCCGACGCCGACGGGAACTGAGAGTGCTTCTGAAGGCCTAAAAATTGGCACTGCCAATTGTCAAAAGCTTAGTCGCGCCATTTATTGGCAAGCTGGCTGGCTGGCTGGCTGGCGTGAGGATCCCGGGCGCATCATCTGAAGCATCTCCCAGCCGGCTACAGAGTTTTCCTTTGGGAATTCCTTCCACCATGGCGTGCGCGATAAAATAATAATAATATCATAATCAACAAGCATGCCAGGGTTAAACTAGTCAGCATCCTTCGGAAAAAGAGTCCGACTGGCTCCATCCTGGGGGGGGATTGGGGGAATCCTCCGTCCAGGACCCTCTCCTCTGTCCACTGCTGTCTGTGCTACGAGGGGAAACGGGGCGGCCACTTGATTCCTGATTCATGATTCATGATTCATGCCTCATGATTTCTGGCTCTCTGAATCTCGACTTCGGGCCACCTCCATGCTTCCCAAGTTCTACCTTCACGTGGCGATGCGGGGCCCGCCGAACTTGAGATTTGCCCCGATTGTGGCAAGGAATGATAGATAATAAACACTCCATGCCAACAATGTCAGCATCTACGCTCTCTCGTAACGCCTCCAAGGTTCCTGATACAACCTTCCAAAACCGTCGAAGGTAGACGGAGTACAGCGTAAGCGCTACGGAACTGGCTCCCTTCTGGAAACCTGAAATGAATCAATCAACGGCCGTTTGTCATGCTTGCAAAGCAGTGCCCTGCAGCCACCCACTACTGCGCCGCACTATTATACATAGGTACATGTACGGTATTACTATTTCTCGATATCCCTCATTTATTCCTTTCGCTCGCTTCGGCTGGCCCCCGTCCAGGCCTTGGCACGTCCGCGGCTTGGCGCCAAGAGCGAGCGGAATTACTTGACAACGCCAAGAAAAGCACGTGTCCGCCCGATCACGCGATCTCAGGACCGTGGGCGGGGCGGCGAGTGTTGGCGCCTTCCTTGGGGAAAAGCCGAGGCCGGGAAAATTTCAAACACCAGACGAGAAAAGCCACAAGGCAAAAACATGAAAATCGCTGTTCTCAAGCCCAACGTCTCGTATAACTGCAATACTTCCAATATGTCACCCTCTTGGTTTGCCTCCGGATGCGCCAGAAGATGGTGATGCAGAACAACGAGAGGCGGGAAAACGACAGCCACCATGGTCGTATTAACGCCCTCCATTTGAATCGATATATCCATTCACGGGCGATAATTTACATCCGCACCACCCATCTCGGCCTTAGCACATGCTTGATTCTGTTTAGTTATGGTTACAATGGATCATACCTGCCAAGCTTTTCGGGAGGAGAAGTGCGATTTTCCCGCCACATTCCAAATTGCCAACTTCCTGAACTAGATTAGACCTCTCGCTGTTGAAGACCCCCCCTGGACACCAAAACCTGGACAGTTGTTAACCGCGGGGAAGCGAAATGCCCACGAGCAGGCCGCAGAAATGAAGATGGGATCGTATCACTAGTAAGTCTCACATCATCCGAGAGCAAGCCCATGCAAAAAAAAAGGAGATTCATTTTTAGATTTGGGTGCGAGGGTTACCCCATCACCTTGGGTGATACTGGAAATACGGCGCTTTGGCTCGGTGTCTTGGTTTCTTTTCGTCGCTTGTCCAAAGCACCCACAGCCAAGATCCCAGGAAAACACTTTCGGAGGGAGGTGGGGGAGATATCTTGCTCTTTTCGCCGGGTCCTGGTGCGATGGTGCATTATTTGCATCTAAAAAAAAAAAATAGGTCAGCGAGAGTTGAGAAAGCCCAGCTGCTTGTCCCGTCGAATGGTTCCCCACTCCGCAATCCCACCAATTATGACCCCGGGTTCCTTGCGCAAAGGCGAAGTGGGAAAGTCAGCGGATTGGACGAGGCTGTCGGAGATTGCTTTTCTCCTGTTGCAACCCAGGAAATCAAGACATATGATAGAGTGAGCTACAATTCCTTCAAGCTCTGAAGCCGTATTCGGTTTAGTCCCAGCCCTCGCCTGGTTCCAACAGCTCACGGGCATGGAGTCCAATTCGAGGTACTCCCGATTCCCAGCGCTCAGCCGGAATATCGTAGACTAATGCCACTGCTTTCTTTATTTTATATTATGTCTTAAATTTTGATTTTATTTTTGGATGCGGGTTAACCCGCAGGTTACTAGGATAGGCGATTAGTTACCCAGGTTATCAGAAAAGGTGTCACACCACATTGTCTCCTGCATTTGATGAATGCCATTGAATGAGCTGCCACACAAAGGCGAATATCGTTCTCAGTGCTGTGGCACAATGGTTGGTCCGAAAAGGCCAAGGCTCGCCGCATTAGCGCAGAATAGCACCGGGAGGCGAACTTTCTCAATTTGCGGAGTTTCACTGCTCGGCCGGGTGTTTGAATGGAGATATCCCGTTCTAGCTTTGCCAACGGCGATGCTTGGGTGGAGTATTATTCCTTTGTTAAGCGTTGCAGCACGATGAGAGAGACGAGGAGATATGCTTGGCATGGCAAGTTAGCTCTGGCTTCTGTTGACCCTGGCTAGCAGCAGTAGTATGGAACTCATACTGCTTCTGCTGCACATCGACCATGGTCCCATCCTGCTAGCCCCAACCTCACTTGATGACCCTTGTTGACCTTGATCCAATCGACACAAGTTCTCCGCTGATTGATGAAGGGGGGACTGGGCCAGCGTTGCAACCCCGCTGCTCACCCCCAGTTGACCCCTAACCGAAGATCTGGAGTTTGTTCGCTTCGGTACGGAGGCGATTTTAAAGATTCCTACATATAACGGGATATACCCCCGTTCGTCGATGGAGTTCTTGTCCCCTCTTTTTTCTCTTCTCAGGCCCGGCCCGTGAAGCGATATCCAAACCACCAAGTTCACCTTGGTTCTCACACAATCGCGAGGATGGCTACTTCCAACGACGTTGAGGTTCAAAATGCCGCTGGCAGCGGTCTAGATGACAAAGGTGCAGTTGCTGGCAACAATGAGAAGTCAGTCGGTGCCGCTGTCTACACCAGCGACCATGGCAGTCTTGAAGACATCAATCGACAGGCGCCCACGGAGGACGAGCAACAGACCCTCCGCCGTGTCCCCGATAAAATCCCATGGCTTGCTTTCTCTATCGCCTTCGTCGAGCTGTGCGAGCGGTTCTCGTACTACGGAACCATCGTCGTGTGTGAGTTTTTCAAACACCCAATTCCCCGGTGGTGGCTTTGTGATATAACTGCTAACTAACAACCAATGTATAGTTGTGAACTTCATCCAACGTGAGATGCCTGAAGGCTCAACCACCGGTGCTGGCGGTACTCATCGTACCCCTGGTGCCTTGGGCTTGGGACAGCGGGCTTCCACTGGTCTAACTCTATGTATGTAAATCCTATCTGTCTTGAACGAGATCAGCCCCAACTTGTCATGAAACTAATTGCTGGACACAGTCAATTCTTTCTGGTCCTACATCATGCCACTGGCTGGCGCCTACGTTGCCGATGAGCATTTGGGTCGCTTTAAAACCATTATGTACTCCATCGCCGTCGCACTCGTCGGACACACAGTTTTGATCATTTCAGCAATCCCCCCGGTCCTCAAAAACCCCAATGGTGCCGTCGCGTGCTTTGCGGTTGGCCTTATTATCATGGGAGTGGGAACTGGTGGTTTTAAGTAAGATTTTTTCTATATATATGCATATTCAAACTAACGTGCTGTCTATGAATCCTGCAATCTAACCTCTTTGTTATAGATCCAATATCTCCCCTCTGATTGCAGAGCAGTACACGGAGGAATTCATGTTTATCAAGACAACGAAGAAAGGCGAGCGCGTGATCGTGGACCCCGCTGTCACTGTCTCCCGAATCTACCACTATTTCTATCTCATGATCAACATTGGAGCTCTCGTTGGTCAAATCGCCATGGTGTACGCTGAGAAATATGTCGGCTTCTATCTCTCATTCCTCCTCCCCACTATCATGTTCTGCTTTTGCCCATTGGTCCTCTTCCTTCTGCGCAACAAATACAGCCGCCGCAAGCCAGTTGGTTCAGTGTACAGCAAAGGCTTCAAGGTTTGGAGGTTGGCCACTAGGGGCCGGGTGTCATGGAACCCAGTCCAAACGTACGTATCTACATAGTTTGCCTGCTCGACTCGACCATACACTGACAGATGAGGAACAGATACCGCAACTTCCAGGACCCAGACATGTGGGAAAGAGCCAAGCCCAGCAACATTCCCAACAAGCCAGAATGGATGACATTCGACGACGCGTGGGTTGATGAAGTCCGTCGTGGTCTCACAGCATGTGCCGTTTTCCTCTGGTACCCACTTTACTGTACGTACCATCCCATTCCCCGCTGCTTGCTTATTTCGTTTTCTCTAACACGATATCTTCTTGTCTTCAGGGCTATCCTACAATCAGATGTTGAACAATCTCACCTCCCAGGCCGCAACTATGACGCTCAATGGAGTGCCTAACGACATCATCACCAACCTCAACCCTATCACGCTCATCATTTTCATTCCGCTCCTTGACAGATTCCTCTACCCCCCACTCCGAAAGATTGGTATCGTCCTGACCCCTGTAAAGCGCATCACCATTGGCTTCTTCCTCGCATGTTTCAGTATGGTTGCTGCGACAATCATTCAGCACTACATCTACAAACTCGGCCCTTGCGGGAAAAGCGCCAATGAATGCGCTGCAGAGAATATTCCCGCCCCCATCTCCGTCTGGGTGCAGGCCGTCCCGTACATTCTGGGTGGTGTTTCCGAAATCTTTGCCTCGGTCACCAGTCTTGAATATGCCTTCACCAAGGCTCCCAAGAACATGCGTTCCCTGGTCCAGGCCGTCGCACTCTTCATGAATGCCTTCTCTGCCGCCCTCGGCCAAGCACTCGTCGGTCTATCTACGGATCCCCTGCTCGAGTGGAACTACGCTGTCACTGCCATCCTTGCCTTCGTTGGTGGCGTTGGCTTCTGGCTCACCAACAAAGGCACGGATAAACGAGAAGACGTGATGAATAACTTGCCGACTGCCGCGTTTGAAACGCGCAACGATGATATCGAGCGGAAACTCGCTGAGAATTAGGAAATGAGAAAGGAAAGAAAAAAAGAACAGAAAAACTTCAATTAAATCGAGTGTTTTCTTCCCCCCCCATCTTTTCTTCCTCCTCTTCTGTCTTTTTCTTATTTCTTTCTTCTCGCGATGCAACGGGGAAATCGGAGCGGGTGAGATGGCCTAGGACGTTAGGCATATATACATGTGATTTATGTTTGATATCCTTTTTATTTTATACATATACCTCTCTTCTTTCTTATTATTGACGTGGAAAATGGATTTTTGACAAGTGTGTCATGCGTATATATGTATATATATATCGCATGCATCTACACGTGTGTATGTGTGCGTGTATGTCGCGGCCAATCAATACAGAAACCCCCATCAATTCTACTTTTTTTAATTATCGTTGGCTTCGCCGGATGAACGGCCGTAATGATAGGATCTCCTGTCTACAACGTCTTCTTAGTATATCAAACTAGAGAGGGCCATTTAAAAACTTTTCTTTTTTCAAGAGTCAGTCCCACCATCTCACGCGGGTCCAAGAAACTCTTCGCATAACTCAACCACCGCGACAACTCTCCACACCGCTTGCATATACCCATATATATACGGAGGTGTAGAACACAAATCCCTACGAACGCTGCCAATTTAAGCGGTAAAAGAGGGTACAGCACCATCGCCTCTGAAATGTTTAGAGCTGATTGCGGATTCTGTCGGGGCGAGTGTGCTGATCAAGCATGATCGAGTGCCCGTCTTTTTCGGGCCTGAGCAGTTTCACGCTTCCGTACGGATTATACCCTTCTATATATATATAAGTTCATACCTATACAGACAAAGCGCAATCCCCCGCCTCATTCAAAATGGCAAATCCCCTCCCATTAATCCAATCTCCAATCTACCCCCCCTCCCACCGTCCGGTGATTGATCCCACTGCCACCACCCTCAGGTATCCACGCTGGTGCCATATATGCCCTCATCCACCGTATGTCTATCACATACGACCACAGGGAGTGGAAAACAGGGCTTCCCGTCCGCTCAGCCGTACTTAAGCCACTCGCCGACCGGTTAGTAGTTGGGTGGGTGACCACCAGCGAATCCCGGTTGTCTGTATGTTTTTGTTTTTGTCGAATTCACCGCTGGCATGGCATGGAGCAGGTTTTAGTATTGTCAATCAACGGCAGGAAGGAGGAGTAGTTTAGAAACAAGTATGGCGCATTTTTAGCTCTCCTCGGGTAGAAATGCTTCTCGGGCAATGCGCTTATTTCAATCCCTGCCCAGGCGCAGATACGCACAACCTACAATAGTTTAGTTTTATTTTTGTTGGAAACAAAAAGGGAACGGCGAAAAATCCTCTTGAGGAGAGTGAAAGATGGGGGTAAGGGGAAGGGAAATGTGGAAAAATGGGGTGAAAAGTGGAGCAAGAGAAGAAAGAAGAATGAAACTGGACAACCTCTTGGTTATCTTGGGTTCTAATAACTTCTGCATCACGAATCTTCTTCTAATATAAGGATATATATCTCCCCAGAGGGAGTATATAACACATCGTAACCAGCCTCACGCGCAAACCGCCTAATCACAAATCCCCCCAAGCACTGTATCGTATCATCTCGTACCATATCATAACTCAACAACTCAGCTCGACTTGCCATGTGTCGAACCACACACATCGGATACATACATATGGTTCCGGTGGGTTAATGGCAGGGGAAGGACGGAAGCGAACAAGGAAAAAAGAAGGGAAACGATAAATCGAGTATAAAAGATGTTCGTTCTACGAATATAAAAACGCCACGCCGTCTAGGTAGGTAGGGTTCTGGTTTGACTGGTTGATTGCCTCGCAGCAACACAACAAAAGACAAAAGGGGGGTAAAGGATAGGGAGGATAACATCAAAAAGAAAAAAAGAACAAGATATAAGACAATCGTGAACATAAACAGCGGGTAACCAGAAGATACGGCAAGAACTATATATATGATAATAGGAAACACCAGAAACAGAAAATGAACATAAAAAATAAAAAAAATCAAGTCCTCGGCGGCGGAGGATTTATCCAGCTGCCATCTCTATTCCAAACACCAACACCCCCATAAAGCCCAACCTTCGACCCCTTCAAAAACGCAAAGCGGAAAAACAGATCCTCAGCCGGGTCCTCATTCTCATCCCCACCCCCCACTACTATAACAGTCTCATCATCGTGGTCGTACTCCTCTGCACCAGCAGGTTTCGGCTTCGTCATATCCAACCCCTGATGCCCGTGCCGATGCCAGACAAACTCCCCCTTAACATCCTCGTCCATAAACCCACGCCACCGCTCAACATCATTTACAAGCACACTAATGCCGTCCACATTCAGCTTCTCCATGCGCTCGGGCTCCCACAAATTGAAAGTGATGTTCCCATTGCCCCTGTCCACATGGTCGCCGGACGGCAGCGAGATTTGGACTGAGGAGTTGGTGATGTTGGGGCTGGTGGCGCCCCACCAGCCATTGTTGCCGCCAGGCCCTGGGAGTTCACCTAGTGCGCTTGGCGTTTCGATGATGGAGGCGAAACCCCATCTGGCAACGCCGTTGACGAAGAGACCGAGGAGCAGGCCTTGGTAGATGATTGAGGGCCGGATGGGGAAGGCGGTGCCGGGCATGAGGAGCATGGCGAGGATGTAGTGGTGGATACGCAGGCGGAATTGGGGGAGAATGAGGAGGAAGATTAAGCCGAAGCCTATGCAGAGGTAGATTTTTAGGTAGTGGAAGAATTGGCCACCTTGCCGGATGTGCCAGGCTTGGCCAAGGACGATGGAGAGGATGATAGTGATCATGATGGCGAGCGCGATCGGCGCGCCTGGCTGGGCTTTGATGTCATGCGGGGTAAGACGCTGGATGGGGATCCATAGAGCAAAGGTGTAGTTATTCAGAGCACCGATAAACGCAGGACCTAGGTATAGGATTGTTTTACTGAACTGGTAAACGGGAGGGGAAGCCAATGGTTCTAGCAGAGGGCGCGCGCAGTAGATGTAGAGCACGTATGCGATGAAACTTGCGGGTAAAAGTCTGGAACATAAAACGGAGAGTAGGTCTGCAACCTTGTGTAGCTCTGGCGGATCGGATACAAGACCCACGTGGAGAATGAGCATGAAAAAGGTCGTGAAGAAAAACACGGCGGGGGAAGTCGTAAAGAGGGAGACTAGGACAATAGCAGTTGCGGTAATCGCAAACAGCGGCCACCGCAAGTCGCCAGGGCAATCTGACTGCGAACCTGACAGGCTCAGGAATCTAAATGATTTCGGGAAAGTTGAAGGAAAGCCAACTGAGGCGATTCTATTCGCCTTGCTGGAGAAATACGAATGGCCGGCGCCAGTCAGTTCGACGACTCCACAGCCACCTCTAGAGTCACTGATAACTCCAGCGTGGATTGCGGCTTGGCATACGTAGCTATCTGCTCGATAGATCGCATCCTCTAGATTGTCACTTGGGGCGCCAGGCACAGGACCACCAACTACAAGAGCCTGGTAGTTGACGGTTTCATTGCCCACGACGTACGGCTCTAGGATGATATGGCTACTGCAGAACGCAGGACAACGAAATGCAAACGTCGAGCGGTTAAATGGCCGGCATTCATACCCGTTGAGGCCGCATTCGTTTCCCTTGGACCTATAGGTTGTAAAAAGTTCCGTTAGCATCCAATATTTCAAGAACACACTCTAAGATATCCAATCCAAGAAGCAAAATGGATAAATAAACAGCCTGGGAATAAGACGTACCAGTAGCTCGCACCACAGCTGATCGGAGCAGGTTTCCCATAGCCCTCGATATGGCCCCCAGAAGCGGAGTTCCTCAGCACCAATGCCCAGGGGAGAAACCAGGCGAAATACACCGCTAGGAGTAGGCCAATCTTGTACTTCCGTTTGGGAAAGAATCGATCTCGGAGCTTGATAGGCATAGCCTGTATGCTAGGGAAAAGAGGGTTCAGGAGCAGGACTCGAGGAGGATTGGGGCCTTTGAGCCAGTTCACAGTCGAGCGGCCGGCCTTGCGCAATGGCAGCGGGACCCATTTCCAGTGGAAAGACTTGGAGGATTCCGCCAGCCAGACGGGTATGGGTAGCGTAGTGGGCGAGGACTCAACACCTCCTGACATGCCCAGTTGTTGGATCCCATCCGGTTCGTCCATATAACGGTCATCTTCATCGTCGGTCAGAGGCGCGATGACGGTCCTGCCAGACAGCGCCTCTTCATCATCCCACGGTTCTCTGGCCATAGTTTCACGGTGCTAGCTATAGCTGTAACGAAAGGAGCGGGGAGATCAGATCAGATAAATTATTCCGCACGATATCAATATCAAAAATCAAGGGCAGCCTTACCAACTAATAACTCAGCCCCCCCAGGCAGCCAACAAGAAGAAGCAGGCGGACACTAGAACGAACGACAGCACGAACAGTCGACTCCAGCGCAGGTCTATCGGGGTATCACGGCACCGAGATAGCAGACAAGAGCAGCAACAGAATATCAATAATCCACAGAAGAGGCACAACGAGCGACAAAGAAAACTCAGGCGTCAGCGGCAAACGGCAGCGAGAAGTGGCGGAGTGAGGCGGAAGGCGGGGTTAGTCAGCAGGGCAAGGAGCCGAGACCCGAAGTAGCTCTGACGTAGACTCTCGTAATAGTTGTGCGAGAAAGTACCTGCGAGGTACATGCCTGCCGTTGTTGTGTCTCATGTCTGTCTCATCAGACTTTTGTCCCTGTATTCGCCTTTTTAAATGATAAATGTACTGACATGTAGCGAGTGATTCTTAGAACATTCTTTTTCTTCCATTATTCGTCGATCGTCTATTTTTAACCCATCAGCTGCCTTGCTAGACTTTTTCCCCCTTGATTTGCACCCGATTTCCCCTCTCTGGAGTCTGTTCCATCGTCCTCCTCGGTGATCGCGGCTGGCCCGCTGCTTATCAGCGCCGTCACCGCGTATCAGGGCGCGGGCGGCATGGGATGTGCTGGTACGGGATGTGTGGAACAGCCCCTTGCACGCGCTAGATCACACGCTAGAAATATAAGTGGAAATTTCAATACCGGAACTAGCATTTCCTGCCAGGATCTTGCCTATCTAACAAGGACACTATAGGGGTTGCACGCCTAAGTGGCCCGCTAGAGTTTAAGGCACAGGCCCCGAAATCACCCCTAACATCTCTGGGGCGGACTAGTAATTGCAGTACTGTGTATGTACCATCTTTCCCGTTTATATTTCTAGTCTGATGCCTGAACTTTAGTCCCACAATTCGATATCAAGCTTGGCCTGGTTGGCCGTGTATTTGCATCCGCGCCTGACTCGTTCCAGCATAGTTTTATCTGGACGCTTTATCTGCCAGCCGAATACGGACTCCTGGATCCTGGCTTTGAAATCGAGGACCCCGTTACCAGAAAGGCAAGGCGAGATATTCATTATATCTAATTTCGAACAAAGAGACAGTCACCAGACGAAGCTCCAAAGAGCGACAATTCATACTTCGAGCTTAACTACGCTACGACGATCACTAGGACCCCTACGCAGGAGGTGGAGGCTACGACAGGGTTCTTTACCCCGTGTTTTGCCCCAATGCCGTGGGTGGTTGTGGTTGGAGTTCATATTATTCAACAAACTGCGAAAGAGAATTAAAATCCAACCACTGCGAGGAACTTTCCGATTGGGTTATTGTTTTTTGTGTGCCTGAGCATCTCTCTCGAATCACACGAATCTTTTGATAAAATGGCGGCCAATCAATACGCAATTGGGTCATTTATCCCCAAGCTCGCCTACAACCAGCACCGGCAAGAACAAGACGACATCACCACGAAACTCAAATACTCCAACCGCAAGCCGAAGGAAGCAAAGAAAGCAAAGAATGAACTCCCTTCGAAGAAGCCGCCTGTTGATCTGTCCCATCACTTCTCTGTTGCGGCGAAAAATCGGATGGGAAGCGACGTAAAGAAGTTCTACAAATACTTTGCGATACCGGGCATCCATAACCTAGCAGGAGGTAAGCATCATTTTTACAAGGGTTATCCGAGAGAAAGAAGAAGCAAGCAAATAATATTGGTTTGACCATCAATTACTAATACAAAACTCGAAGGACTTCCCCATTCGTCATATTTCCCATATGATACCCTGGAGGCCACCGTCGCCCTTCCAACTCGAATCAATCCACCAGCTCCCACCAATCCAATCGCTACACAGGTTGAAGAGGACGAGATCCTCTTATTATCAACCCCGTCCCCAACAACCCGCCTCACCATCCCAAAAGAGAGCAACAACCCCAACCCCGCAACCCGAATCGACCTGACCACCGCCCTCCAATATGGCACCGCACAAGGCTACCCACCCCTCCTTTCCTTCATCCGCCGATTCGCCCGCGAAAATCTGCACCCAAATGTCCCCTACGCAAACGGCCCAGAAGTGATTCTCACATGCGGTGCCACGGACGGCTTCTCCAAGACCATCGAGGCGCTAACGAATGTCTGGGATAAGGACCGAGATTGGATTAGGGATAGAGAGAGTATTCTGTGCGAGGAGTTTGTGTACATGAACGCCATACAGACCGTGAGGCCGCGGGGTATCAATGTCGTGACTGTAGCTATGGATTCGGATGGGATGATGGTAGGTGGGGAGCGCGGGTTGAAAGCCATTCTTGAGAATTGGGATTTTAGTCGTGGGAAGCGGCCGCATTTGATGTATACGGTGACGTAGGTTTCCCTCCGCGCGCCATCCATCGTTTACTCGTTGATTTCTGTCTTTCTACACTACTTGAAATTTAGCCAGTTGCTAACTTCTAAAAAAAAAAACCATATAGAATCGGCCAGAACCCAACCGGCGCTGTCCTCCCTGTCCCAAGACGCAGGGAGCTCTACGCCCTCTGCCAGAAATACGACATCATTATCATCGAAGACGACCCGTATTGGCACCTCCAATACCCCTCCGCTGCCCACGAGCTCGAAGCGCACTTCCGTCCCGGTAGCAGCAGCAGCAGCACTCTCAATCCCCATCCCACTACACCCAACTACAATGCCCACGGCAAACCATCGGGCTACCCTTTCCTCGACTCCCTCGTCCCCTCCTACCTCTCCATAGACACAGATGGCCGGGTGGTCCGCCTCGACACGTTTTCCAAAAGCATCGCGCCCGGCTGTCGACTGGGCTGGCTTACCGCACAGCCGAAGATTGTAGAGCGGATTATATATATTACGGAGACGAGCACTCAGCAGCCATCTGGGTTTGTGCAGGCAATGGTTGCGGGGTTGATTATGGGTGTTGGTGGTGATGATGGAAGTGCAGGGAAGGAGGAAAAGCTTGGCGGGTCCAGTGAGGAGAAAGGTACCGGTGGCGGTGGTGGGCAGTCTATCAGCTGGAAGACGGAAGGATGGGTGCGGTGGCTAGAAGGGTTACGGGCAGGTTACGAATGGCGCATGCGTACCATGTGCACGATTTTGGAGGAAGGCAGGTCGATTATCGGACACTCCTCCCCCACCGACCCTTCTGCACGCTACAGCAATAACTACCCTGATGAGGATAATGACGACAACGATGACGACTGGCAACTCCTCCACAAAACCCCAGTATACACCTTCCAATTCCCGCGCGGCGGGATGTTCGTCTGGGTGCGCATGTGTTTCGAGACGCACCCGCTCTGGTCTCGCGGCGATATATCTCCTGAACGATTATCAGCCGCACTCTGGAAGCATCTGACGAAGAAGCCGTTCCTGTGCCTGGTGGCGCCGGGGGCGATGTTTAATCCCGTTGGTAGCGGTAGTGGTCAGGACGCTGAAGGTGATGGACCCAAGAACGTTGATGAATCGTTCAGGTATTTCCGGTTGTGTTTTGCGCCGATGCCGGAAGGGGATGTAGCCGCCTCTGCTAAGGGCTTTGTGGAGGGTTGTAGGGATTTTTGGGCGCGGAGGGATTTGGATGAAGATGAGGATGAGGATGAGGATGACTGAATGGGCGCGGGCGGAATAGTTGAGGTAGTAGGTTTAATGGAACCCCTTTTTTTGCTTCTTGATATTTTTATGTTTTGCCTTGCCATGCCAGGGGATTTTCATATCCATAAACATACATCAACGAAAGATAGTATATACAATGATTTATTGAATAACTTGAGCCAATATGCCCAATCTCAGCCTATTCTCTTTATCTTCACTCCTCAATGAGTGTAATTTCAGCGTACCCTGCGTACGTCCGGAATTATGTCTATTCGTTTAATATATATATCTAACCTGGGTAAATATTGACCCAGTTGAGAAAGCCAACTCTTAACCATTCAACGCGACACACGAACATGTATGATCAACATTCTATGCAGCTAAATCAAGGCCACTGTCTCTTGTAGTTAGATATTGGTTATATAATACAAAGCTCCCACGGTGAAAATATCCCCAATTGACTGTAGTTGGACCAGCAGCCTCTGGACCCCGCTAAAATGTTTATCCGCAGAATGCGACACTTCAGTTTAACTGAGCATCATGTCCGTCCTACACCTCGCGGGTAAGCTAGGTCTTCAATACATACAACCGAAGCGATCTCGCAAGAAGCACAAGACCTACTTTAAGCTATCCTTGCTCTGGAATACCTTTCCCGACACTATCCTCCATCGATCAATGAAGCCATCGCAGCAACTATGACCTCCCGCCCCAACGACGAGCTCGCCGAAGAGATCGATTCAGTCAACGCGATCTACGATTCTTCCACCATAACACTGACATCAAACCCTTCCAATCCTCCTCCCAGTGGCCCGGACGAGCTCCCGGTTACAATTACAATAATCCTCCAAATCCCGAATCACCCAGACTTCTCATTCCTCCTTGGCTTTGACAGCAAATACCCCGCTACCCCTCCCCGAGTAATCGGCACAGCATCTACGAGTTCTCGGGGCGAAGGGAAAAAATGGCTCAATGTGCTTAGTGACTCGGTGCAGAAGGTCTGGCAAGAAGGTTTCGTGTGTCTCTATGACGTTATAGAGGAATGCGGAGAGCGATTCGGCGAAATGCGAGCTGGGGAGCTCGAGGAAACGTCTGCTGCTGCTGGCGGCAATGAACATGCAGACCCTACCACCACTCATGCATCTCCAATAAATACAGATGGTCCGCCGCCATCACTACATGCGTCCTTTGGCCTCGATAGTCCCCCAGACTGGGTAACTTCAGACCCTATAACGGAGAAGAAATCAGTATTCGTGGCGCGAGTCGCCAGAGTCCAATCCACGGAGATGGCTAAAAAATATCTAGATTATCTTCTCGGAACGGAAAAGAAAATCGCAGCTGCAACTCACAATATCACGGCGTGGCGGATTAAGCAAAAAGCCGGGCCGGGGCCCAATGGCGTTTCTACGGGTGAGGAGACTATCTTTCAAGATTTTGATGATGATGGAGAAACGGCTGCTGGGGGCAGAATGTTGCATCTCATGCAGCTGATGGACGTGTGGGATGTGGTCGTCGTTGTGACCAGATGGTACGGGGGAGTTAAGCTGGGCCCTGACCGGTTCCGAATCATCAACATGGCCGCGCGAGATGCCCTGCTGAAAGCTGGCTTTACGAAGTCTGAAGGAAATGCTGGCCAGGAAAAGGGAAAGAAGAAAGGTAAAAGATAGTTACTTATTGTGATGCTTCTATATTGGTCTTTTGTTACTTCTTCCCGAAATGCCCAGTGCCTAGCGACAAACTATCTATATTTCTGTCTAAAATGGCTTTTTCGCATTGCTGCCGCATTTATAGCTTACTTGATGGAGCGACCAGTTTCTCTACCTCTGCGAATTGGTAGTAGAAGTTGAGGCTCTCAGGGTTGGCTAATGTACCCGATGGTTTGATCACTTTGCCACACACAATTTGTTTGACTGGAAGTTCGACCTTCTTCAAGTTGACAGTCGTCTGGAATTTTCTGGTCAGCTTGCAAACTTCCATGAGTCCAATAAGGGAACTGGCAATACATACTGGAATCTCTGGGGTCTCAAACACATATTTAGGTACATGTCGGGGACTCAGTCCGCTTCTGATGGCGGCTTTAACGTCCTCTACAAGCTTCTTGGTAAACGGAACACCGGGGCGCATGAGCAGGAATAGCATGACTGTTTCATCTGAATCGCGCGGTCGACGCTGCCCGACGCAGATAGAGTCGGAGATCTCATTGGCGAATTTGTTCTCGAGAATGCCGTAGACTTCGGACGATCCAAATCGCACGCCTGAGGGATTAAGAACGCCATCCGCACGCCCCAGGAAAAAGATTTGCTTGGTGGTGGGGTGAATCATGATGAAATCACCATGGGTCCAGACATCTACACATCGTTAGCTGGGAACCAAACAAGTCACAAGAGGGAACGCGTCAAAGTTACCGTCAAATCGAGCAAAGTATGCATCAAAATAGCGCTCTGCACCGTTTTCTCCCCAAAACATGACTGGCATGTTAGGAAATGCTGCTGTCGCAACCAATTCACCTGGAACTCCCTCATCGAGCGGAATCCCTTTCACGCCCTTTCCCCCTTCCACAGTCTGATCATAAACAGCAACAGGGGTTCCAAGACTCGGGCCCTGGCAGCCACCCACATACACCGGCGTCAGACTGTTGGAGGTTCCAAATGTGCCCGCAATATCCGTGCCCCCGGAAATATTTGAGAGATGCACTTCGGCCGGGAATCCTTCGTCATAAAACCACTCAAAAAGGGCATCTGAAAGCACCATCCCAGTGCTTGTCAATACCTCCAGATTGCTAAGATCAGTGATCTCTCGAGGTCGAATGCCGTTCTTTTGCAATTCGTGCAGATAGCGCGGGGAGGTGCCCAGGTGGGTTACCCTGACTCAATTAGAATGCGTCTCTTGGAAGTCCAACGGGATCTGTGACTTACTTCTGCTCACCAGCCAATTTAATGAAGGAGGTCGCATCAGGCAAGAAGGGGCTGCCGTCGTACAGGACCACTCTGCACCCGTACATCAATGGCTGCAGCGCACTGAGATACATAATCCATCCTGTTGTTGTGTATTGCATAGCCACTGAATTTGATTTCATTTCTCGATGCAGTTTTCCTTCCTTCAGCCCACTCAAGACAACGCCTCCAACCGAATGCACGATGCATTTTGGTGTTCCAGTGGTCCCTGTTGCCATCTCGTTAGCCTTGCAGCGCAGTAAAATCCAACATTCATGTTGCAATCAAAATCATACCTGAAGAATAAACGACCAAGAACGGATCCGAAAACTTGACTCTCACAAATTCCAACTTATCGGACTTCGCCTTCGACAAGAATGCCGCTAGAGTTTGCGCTCTGGGAAGCATGCTCACATCGGCAGGACGATCTTGGAATCGGGGCTGTGATACAACTCCTTGAAACTCCTCCACACCCTCCATCCCTCGAACGATGTCTTTCATCTTCGGCCTCAAATCGATGGTTTTCCCATTGTACACTGTCCAATCATCCATGAACAGCCATTGGGGCTTGATCTGCAACAAACGATCCAGAATCCCTTTGACACCCATATCAGTTGAGCTAGACGAAAACAAGCCTCCCAGCGCCGTCACGGCCAAAAACACAACAAGAGTATCGATGCTATTGCTCGCAACAACAGCTACGCGATCGCCCTTTTTCACACCCGCGGCCTTCATAGCCTGCGACAACTTGCCAACCCTGCTCCTGAGTTCACCATACGTAATATTCCGCGTACCCTCCGCCCCACCTTCTCGAACCTCAGTCACGGCACTCTTCGCATCTTCCTTGCCAGCTGTAGACACTCCTGACGATCCGGAGGAAGCGAAGAGCATGTTCTCCGCGAAGTTCATGTAGGTGCCGGCGAACCATTCTGGAATGCTGTCCATGCGTGCTGTCTCATCGACGACCTTTGTGTAGGTGCCTGAGTGGATAGGGTTGAGGTCATGCCAGCAGAATTCCCAGAATGCGGCGCGGTTTTTGACGGAGTAGTCGTGGAGCGAAAGAAATGTCTAAAGATTTTGGTCAAGCGTTAGCTAGGCATCCTAACCATGCGGGTTTGTATTTTACATTTGCGGCCCCGACGTCTGATAGGAGCTCGGTAGGAGCAAAAGCAAGGTGAACGACGGAAAAATATACGGGACACAAAACGTAGTTTATACGGCCCCGCAAAGCTCACTCGCAAAATGAACGAGAATGTAACAATGATCCCATATCAAAGTATCACCAGCCTTGTAAATGAAAAAGGATAGACACATACTGGAAACTTCAACCCCGTCTTGCGCTCTAACCGCCGTCGAAACTGGCCGAGATTTGTCGACTCGGGATCGGGGTGCTCCCATAACTTGCGGGGTACCGCGTACGTTGACATGTTTTATATATAACTGAGTGGCAGCCGCTTTGAAATAACAACAACCCAAAGCAAAGCTATTCGGTTTAAAGCTAAGTGTAAACCAGACAGAGAGAACAATTTTGTCGTAATATCGCTGGCTATCTTAAAAACGCAGAAACCATCCAACAATTGGAAGGGGGACGACGTAGCTAATAATAATCGTCTTAAGAAGAAGCCGGCTATACAAGATGGTTTATATAAAAACTGGGTTTTAGTTTCTCCGCACATCACGACAAACTTCTCTCCATTTCCAAAAGCCTCCCCACATCGCCCGGGGTTCATGATGCCCTTCAGCTAAACCGACTGTGGACTGAGCGAAGCCGCCTTTGCGGGCGCTCGGGTATCTTCGTGTTGTCCCCTATGTTTTCGGCTCTGGAGGTCCCAATGCCGACTTCCTCGGCTTCCGGCGGTTGTGTTTTGCCGGGCGGCAAGACGGCGGCTCTGTTGGTGAGATTTTCGGGGGGAAAAGAACTGAAGAATTGTTTGCTTTTCTTTATCTTAGAAGAGGCCTGTTGGTTTGGATTTAAGGATACACATTTTTAACATGTTCGTATCTGTTCTCTCGGGAGGTGGTATATTTACAATGTTGGGGCATGCATTTACAGAGCCATAACAATAGCCGAACGGCAACAGCCACTGTACATGTATAAGATAAGGTTCTGGGTACAGTATGCAGAAAAAGTTTCTCGGCAAATGGAGATTGCCCATTACGGTCATAGTCCGTCCGAAATGAAAAGAAACTGCCTCTCATTCTCACCCGTGATCGATGACTCCTCCAGTAGAAAGGTTGAATCCAGAGCGTTTATCTCCTATTGAACGCCATGGTCAGTCGAAAATCCCAGCCAGTCTGATGCCTCATCGTAATGGAATGCTATTCTTGACGTTGAACACAATAATCGAAGTTCCAACCGTCTGGAACACGAGCGGATATGGGCGACATTTTCGACTTGGTATTCTTTCGCTTCTCCCTCTGGTCACTGACCAAGATACACAGGTAAGAGGACTGTTCAGGCATTCTGCATTAGGCGTAATGATCTGTTGAAACTTATCTTGTACAGTATTTGATGCGTCCGGAAATGGATAAGGGAAACAGAAACCAGGAACCAGACGCAAAATACCAGCAGGTTGAGAAGATGAAGTATGAAGTTTCCACTGGCCAACTGTTGCACACCCTCAGAGCGCTGGAAAGGGGGTAGACTCGTTCACCCAGTGTGATGGGGATGCATAGCTGGGCTAGGTAAGTGATATGCGTGCCTTTTCGGCTGCATATCAAAAGTGAACTCTCTGCGGATTCGACTGGGTCGTGCTATATCATGGAGATGGAATGTTAAGGGTTTCCAACGAGGACAACCATCTATTGTCATCCTCTGAGAACCGCGTGAACCACATCAGTTTCCCCAATACTCATGATCCAAAGGACAGGTATGAGCAGGCGTGGTTCATGATATGAGAGAGGCAAATACAGAGCCCTCCATCATTCTTCAAGATGCAGTATGGAGGAGTAAAGGCAGGAGGGGAGATCTTCAACGGCACTGTATTCAGGGTGGGAGTAGTTAGTACTGGACCTTTATCTGAAGGGGGAGAAACAATACCAGCAACGAAGTCAATAAATTATCAATTGGTTGGTAACTGTGATAAGTGTTAAGAACAGTGCCTGGGGTACAGCTACATCCGTGCTCAATCTAATCGCGGTAAGAAATCGAGCAAACCTTGGAGCCGTAGTTCCAAGTTTACTGTTGATATTGTTCACATCAGACATCAGAAGGATATCTTTTGCGCTCTCTCCTCAGGAGTACGTCTTATCAGCACCACCTGGTTTGGCATTTCACTGATAAAATTGCGGCTCCAAACAAAATTGCTAACTAGCACATTTTCGAAACCGGAGAGCTCCCGAGTAACGACTAAGTGGGTAGTTAATCATTTGCAAGGAATGGGCCACGTTGTGTTTACGATCCGTCGTCACAGACGCTATCTCGAAGCCAAAAGCGACTTTACATTGCCACCCAAAAAAGAAAAAAGAAAAGAGATCTCTTGAATTTGAATCATTTCTGTGCTATTCCCCTCTGCATCATGGAAACAAATCCATCTGGACGTTTGGTGGCTGCCCCTGAAACGCCTAATGAACGAGGGTGAAGATGTCCACCTCTTTTCAACCCACTTCTTAGTCCCAGAAGTCCCAGGGTGATTGCTCTTCTCCACTCCGGAGCTTGCGATCCGGAATTTGGGCGGGTCACCGGGTTAGCAGCTACCAAGACGGTATGGACTGGATGGAGATTGGAAAAGCACCATCCAATATATCCAACGGAGGTCTCAAGATCTCAGACTGGTGAAGCCAACAAAGCAAAGCAGCAGTGGCCAAGAACAAAACGCCCTTCTCAAGTTTAATGAGGTTTTGGGAAATGGGGAGTGGGCACTGGGCATGAAGAGATGGAGACGTCCCCACCAGCCAGGCGGCTAATGATGCGTGCGAAAGAGTATCCACCTGTCCTCAGAGCTTCTAGGTTCCTGATCGTGTTTGATGATAGTAGTCGTAGTATGTAGTAGTCTATAGACGGATGAAAAACCGCCAACTAGAAAAATAGGACTGGGTTGGATGCCTCACCCCACTTGCCGCCACGAGGATCAATTCGATGCCGATGAGGGTGTGATATCTTTGTCGAACCGATCCTACCGTGACAGGCGGATCTTCAGGCACACAGTGGGGGTGCGAGCCGTGCTCGTCGTCAACGCCGGTCGACGGGCAGACCCGCCCTGTTTCGGGTAGGGAGCGATAAGTGAGGCACCTGGAGAAGTATGGACTTGTCGAGGTAGATCAAGAAATCCATCAAGCTGGGAATCCAAAATTGTCGCCAATAGAACATATCCAATTTTTTTCTCCACCATGGTTCCCCATAACTCATTTCTTTTATATTTTCCTTCTCAAGCGCGAGACAGGCTAAATGACAATACATCTGGCCCCCATCCGTCAGTTCATTCCTCCATGATCACTGCTCACCGGCGCGATTTGCTTTGGACCAGAGAGAAACATGATAATGTCTCCGATTCGATAGAAAAATGGTATCCGGAGACACCAATGAAACCCGCAAGATGGGGGGAGCAGAAGGCCTTTTTGATATCAACCTCAAATGCACCAGGCTATAGGTTGACAACTACCCAATGGCTGCCCGCAAGTCCTCCAGATAATCTCCTCATGAGATTCTTGCGTGCCAGACGACAGTGCCAGGCTTCGATGGCTAAAACCGTATTGTTTCGTTCGCAAGAGGGCCGGACTGGTTTCGCGTTTCAAACACATGGCGAGGGAAATGATAATGTGAGTGGAGGCTAAGAAAGAATTCTTGTTCTTTTCCACCGGCTGCCTGCTTGATATCCAATCGTCACCATCGGACCATCAAGATGCCATACATTGGATATATAGAATATGTGCTGGAACAGATGGCCCCAACAACCTGACCTGTAAAAACATTCAGTGACTCAGTTACTCTCGGATACAACACGGAGATAATAAGTGAGCGACGAGCTGAAATGCCGCGAGCGGGATGGGTGAGTAAAATAATAATAATAACGAGAGATCGACCGATCCACGCTGGCGCTTCGCGAATCATCCGGATTCATTACGCTGTATTATTCGGCATGCCGGAGACCTATTGCGAGCCATCTCGTTTGACCAGCGCAGCGCCCGGCATCGCTCACAGACAGCATATCAGAAAC
Organism: Blastomyces parvus; assembly: GCA_002572885.1. NCBI lineage: Eukaryota > Fungi > Ascomycota > Eurotiomycetes > Onygenales > Ajellomycetaceae > Blastomyces > Blastomyces parvus. Next base: position 86,915 of record PDNC01000076.1, read on the forward strand.
TCCAACATGATGATACAAATGATTTGTGGATGGGGAAGCGGGATAATTCAGTGGGATTTGCCATCCCCATTATATTATGATTCCTTTGGACCTGTTAGAATTAACTACAGGGGAAATAAAATGAAAAAAAACTCAACATCTTCGTTGGCGCCTCTGGGTTTGCTTTCCCTTTCGTTCGTGTGTTGTTTAAGCTAGGATGAAACAAGGGGATGTTGCAGGCATATGCGCGCTGATGAAGCTGTGTTTCGTGCTTACATGCCAATCACAACGAGGAACGCGAGAGAAATTCCTGGTCCATTGGACTTGGTTTCTGATGGATTCATCATACCCTCGCTCCCTGCTAATCGCCTCCGAAATAAGGATTGACAGCAGGGGAAATGAAAAAATAAAAAAAACGGCCCCTTTGCTCAACTCACAAATTCATAAATAGGCAAATGCTACAGGTGCATCCTAGGTATGTGTGCAACATTATACAGCACAAAGTTCATCTATGTATGGGATGTTCCAGATATACCCCGCCGTCAAAGAAAAATCAGTGGAGGGGAGACAGTCCAAGATGTCGCTCAGCGTTTACACCGCGCCAGACCTCCACTCACCGTAATTCCATATTTCATACACGATTACTACGGCCAATATGCATCTACTTGGGGGCGAATTAATCATGTCCCACAACATCACTGCCAATCTGCCGCCCGCTTAACCGCCCTCGTTCGCTGGGGCAATCGGGGGCTATGGAAATAAGACAGTTCGCAAGAGCTCATTATTATTATTGCTCGAACAGAATCAGTCATGTCAAAGTCGACCCCTCATGCCCTAGATGTATTACATGCGCTCGCGCCTCGCTCATAATAATAATAATGAGACAGACGTGGTGAAAGATATTTTTGCCCTGGGTTGGATTTAATCCCAGCACATCCCTCACCCATTCGGCGATTTTTGTTGAAAGGCCGGAAGTTTCATCGTCCAGCCACCCTTGCGCCGGTGACCAGTTGTTTCCGAGGGTTCTGCCACGGCCTTTGGAAAAAAAAGCAAAAGTTTGGCTTTTGGTTTTCTGCAAAGAATGGGGAGGCCAGTAAAACTTAAAAAAATGAAAAAGTAGGAAATAAATGAAAAACTCGAAAGAAAAGACAAAACTGGCATGGAAAAGTTGAACATTTGAGAGACAATATTCGAGCGTAGACGAAGGAAATAGGGAAGTATAAAAAAGAAAAGTTGGAAGAAATAAACGTTTGGAAACTTCCAAGATTTCCAAAGCGTTTGGTTGTCCAGTGCATGTTCCAAGAAAACTGAGTGAAACGCCGTTGCAGGTTCCATGGTCCACAGACAAGAGTAAACGAAGCGTTGAATGTATGAGAAAGGCAGTAAACAAACAAGAAACTTTCTCATCCGTCTTCCTGGGATTTTTTTGGTTTTTTTTTCCCTCCTTTCGAAAGATGGGAAATGAAAACGAGAGACTCGAGTCTTGAGTCTCGGTGAGGAAGTGAAGACAAGAATCGAGAACCGCCCAAGTGGAGTCATCCAGAATTGAATCTGGCTTGTTCTGTGGGGAGTGGGTGCGTTTGGATAGTGTTTCTATCGATGGATGCTACCTCCATACATCTCTGCACCCACGCATCGTCCATCGGGTTGCGCTAACAAAAAAAAAGTGAAAAGGATAGATGTTTATGCGACTATGGGTGGTTCGTGCTTGAAGGACGACCTTTCCCCAAAGACGGCCGTTTCAAGTTTTCTGCGGATGCGCCGTGGGAGTTTTGGGGATATACATGTATGTACCATTTCAAGGACTCCGAGGCTTGGAAGTTGGCAGCAACTATCTTGGTGTTGGGCGGAGCCGTGTATCAGTATGAAAGGTGAGTATGTAACCCTCACGGTGAGGAGACGAAGTTCAGTTTTGGTATCCATTATTGTCGTGCCTAGGAGGCTTTAGCAGATATTAATGATAATGAAAAACGGTAAAATCTTGCTGGGCGTGAGGAGCCTCGTTATTCTCAGATGCTGAGATTCATGTCAGCGTCCATTCCCCCCACCGATGTCGACAGCTGAGAAAAGAGAGCCCAAATCCCAGTCTTTTTAAAAAGTATGTTATAAGGACAGCATTGGTAAAATCCAGAGAGAGGCAAAAGTTAAAGCCAGACCCCCGCATGCGGCCATCGCAGGATCTTGTTCGCTGCAAAAATCGCTCGACACTAGCAAGTTAAAAAGGAAAATTCGCGAGTAGACTTGTGGCAAAAAGTCCAGGGAGCGGCCAGAAGCCCTTGGCCGCCAAAAGAACGAGGGCCAATCAACGCTACGCTGCCCCTGGTGCCTGAAAACAGCCACCTGCGAAAATGGGCGATCTCGGTAGCTTATAGGCTGGGAATATATATTATAGCCAGCCAATAGACACCATAATGACTGGGATAGGCGTTCCCGGGCGTGACGGCGGGACCATCAAGGGCGTTCTGGAGACAAACGTTTGGCGGCTCAGAGCGACTTTCTGCCCGCCATCGATGTTTCGCTGTCTGAAGAAAAACTCTGTTTCGCTGATGGGCTCTGTCTGCTGTGGCTTTGCACTGTCCACACCGAGTTGTCTGATTCGACTGAAGGGGCTTTCGGAAGGCTGAGAAGAAAGTCAAGCGGAAAGGTCAATAGTTGATAGATGGATATACTCTCTTTGTTTCCTGCGACTCCTTTTCTGGATTTCCCCCTGAGATTAAGGGGAGGGAGCCAGCCGCGATTGCTTCTTTCATCCATAGAAATTGCAGATTTTGACTACGAGAGAAAACGCTTTAGCTGTGGCGCAGCTGTTGGATGCGCCTTGAGACTTGCGGTGACTTTCATTGTGAGCATCGCTCCAGGAAGAACGTAAATTACATGGGTGCGGGCAATGCCGCACACGGGCTGGCAACTCCACATCATGGATTATTCATTATTCCCTGTCTTGAGGATGAATACTAGAATCCACGGAAGAAATGACACTTTCCTTTCAAGGAGAAGGGGGAGGACGAGATTGAAACTGGGTGAATGTTTAGTCTGTTGGGCATATCGTAACGTATCTGAAGAAGACGTTGTAATTCTTCATGATTGCGGTGGGCCGTAAGAACGTGGAGCCCGGCCAGGATTTTGCCCCCTCTGGCGTTGGTTTTGGCTTTTCAGCAGGCTTTGGCATGGTTCGAGCTCAGCTCGTTGGTCTCATACACATGTCAGCAGAATAATGTAGGTATGTTTGTACAGACTGTATCATGCTGGGGCCGTGAGATGCCAGCCATTGGCCCTGGCCCCGAGTTTTAGCCTGTGAAATGGAACCTTTGAGTGGCAGTCCACGGTTCCATGGGCGCATTCTTGTACTCCACTGTGTCAACGACTCGAGGTATATCAGCCATGACTGGTTGGCAGCCGTGGCTGTAACCTTGGGACGGGGAACCTGGAGCGAGGCGCCGTTTTGATCTCTGTCTCCCTCTCTCCCGCCTGTACATACATGTAGCTGCTGTAATTTGTCCCGCTGTGTGATGAGGATAATAATGTAATGTACTGTACTCCACCCGGCAGTATGATTGTTGGGTGCTCTTTTTGCGTCAGGAAGTGCAACCTCAGACTCAAGAGGATCGGTGTGGTGTTTCTGGCCCAGTTTCGTTTTGCCTGTTCGATCCCCACACGCTGCGTTTCCCGTGTCTTGGGTCCTTGAGCACTGCATCAATAATGGTGTGCTGAGTAGCCACCCGCCTAGGGCTCTGTCTGCCCGGCACAACACGATGCTCCACCCCGATGGAAATCAAACCAGCTAGCTTGTTTCGCATTTCGGCGCTGTTCTGCGCTAGGCCCGTCGTCAGCGGATGTTGAAACCAGCCCGAAAGCGTCTCCGACCAATTGCCGTTGGAGATCAGCCAGCGCAATGCACACTTACACTGACGGTCTCTCCCAACTCCTCCTTCGCCCTTGGCTGATGGCCCACGGGATGAGGACGCTGAGGAGCCCAGGGGAAGAATTTAGCTCCAGCGCCCACGCCCCGTCAGGCATGGGTGTTGCCAACTTGTAACTCAGCACCTTATCGGGTGGGGAAGAAACCACAGCATGCTCGTTGAGTCGTTGAGTCGTTGTGCGGGTGTCTCGAGTCGTGGGAACCGGCATTCCAGACGTACGTCCAGGAGACACCGCACGGCGGCCGAGGGGAGTTTTATATAAACCTCGCCGCGCTCCCCCCTCCGCCAAGCTTGTTTCTTCTCTCTCTCTCTCTCTTCTCTCATCATCACGCTGGCCCGTTTCGACCTCTCGCCGCATCCCAGTTCTCTCCTTTTCTCCCGTTCGGGGTTTATTCGTGTTCTTTTATATTCGTGGTGCTTCGGCCTGGGCTAGTTCCTCGTCCACACACAGTCTCTCCCTATCTTTCTCCAGCTCCCGCTGTACCAACTTTGGACTCTTCTTCAGATCTTGCCTGTGGCAGTTTTGTAAGAGAGTTTCTTGTCCATTCCTTCTGTATACCATATACAGCTTCGGTGCCGGTAAAGAATATACATACCAAGTAGCTGCTTCGGGAACATTCTGCTCCAAAGAGGTAAATTCACACTCTGCCATATTCTATTTTGCTTTTTGTTATTTTCTTTTTCTTTCTTCTCCTATTGTTCACTTGTTGCGACATGGAAAATTGTCAGTTCACACATATCCCAACTGTTTGGTTGTGTGGTTGGACCTCTTGAAGTGTGAATCAAGCGCCTCATTCTCATGGAAAGGGGGCTCTTGTGCGGGATATAACCATTATATTGCCTGGAGGAAGACTCCGGCAAAATGTGCTGTGATAGAATTTTGATATACAACATCTGCTTCACAGTCCTTTGATTGCTTCTTACTTTTTCCTGTCTCCCCATCATCAACATTTCATTCCTTTTTACATCTCTGAGTTTCATGTGCTCTAGATGCTTCCTGGTGGTTCCTGTTACTGACAGTCTCTTAAGATTCTCTTCTTTGCCTGCTTGACTACTGTCTACTGTTCCCCTCCAGCCACTGTGTGGATTATCTACAGTCCCTATCGAAAACAGTTCCAACTATCCTTCTCTCGAAGTTTCTCGTCCGGAACGAGATATCAGATAAAGATATAAGGAGCCCTCGAAAGCACTCGCACACGGCATTCATTCCTTCAAGAACCCAAGCCAACAAAATTAAAAACAACAAAAAAGCACCATAACGGATAACTTCTGCGAAGCCATTCCGACAAACCTCAAAAACGAAATACCAGGTTCGACTAGAAATTAGAAAATACCTTCAATCATGCATTTCTCCCAGACATTTGTGGCTGCCGTGGCGGCTTTGCTCTCTGCCGGCGTTGTCGATGCTCATATGAAGATCAAGACACCCACTCCATTCAACCCCCAAGCTCTGGACAACGGTCCTCTCGACGCCAATGGAGGTGACTTCCCTTGCAAGTTCGGAGGCAATTATAAGGCTGGGGAGCGCGTGGTCCCCCCCGAGAACGTCTTCGCCGTTGGTGAGACGCAGAAGTTGAGCTTCATCGGGAGCGCTGTCCATGGTGGTGGATCGTGCCAGCTTTCTCTCACTCAGGACCCTATTCCCACCAAGAACTCAGTCTGGAAGGTCATCCACTCCATCGAAGGTGGCTGCCCATCCGCTGTGGATGGCAATCTTCCCGAAAACCCCAACGGAGACGGCGCCAGTGTATTCAACTTCAAGATTCCCGCTAGCATCGCCCCAGGTGAGTATACCTTCGCCTGGAGCTGGCTCAACCGTATCGGCAACCGCGAGTTCTACATGAACTGCGCTCCCATCACCGTCACCGGAGGCGTCAAGCGTCGCTATACCCCAACTCCTCGCTCTGAGGCCCCCAAGGTCGCTCTCACCAAGCGCGATGATCTGCCAGAGATGTTCGTCGCCAACACCGGCGCTTGCAAGACCACCGAGGGCTATGACATCGTCTTCCCCAACCCGGGCTCATCCCTCGAGCGCGCCGGTCTCCCGTCCAGATTGCATCCTCTCGATAAACCTATCTGCATCTTGGCAGATGGCACAAAGATCATGCCTGGTAACGGCAAGCCAGGCAACCCAGGTCCCGGCCCTTCGCCTTCGCCTTCTCCTTCGCCCTACCCCACACCTTCTCCCTCGCCTACTCCTTCGCCATCCTCCAGCGAGCAACTGCCAGAGCCAACCCCAGATGCCAGTGATGTGCCTACCCCACCAACTCCGTCCCCACCTGTATTCGTGACGCAATCACCAGAGCCTTCTGCCACCCCTACAACCTCCTCCACTCCCGGTCTGCCAACTCCCACCGCTCCACCCGCTGGAGGCGACGGAGGCGACGGAGGCAACGGAGGCGACGGCAACGGCAGCGCTCAGTCCGGTCCTTGCACCATGGAGGGTCAATGGAACTGCATTGCCGGCACCCAATACCAGCGCTGTGCCAGTGGCCAGTGGAGTGTCGCCATGCCCGTAGCTGCAGGCACTACCTGCTCAGTAAGCGACGCCGGTTTGGAGGTCGCTGCTATTGAAGTGAAGCGCTCTCATATTGCCCGATCCCACCGACGAAGAGGTCACTTTTAGGCGCGAATATCTCCGTGAGAGTTGAATAGGAATGGGAAAAAGCAGGAAACGGGAAAAGAGCGGATACAGGTTGTAGGCTGCAGCTCAGTAGGCAGCGTGCGATCAGGGAAAAGGCAGCTCGCGATGTCATCTTTCTCATGTATCCTTCTCCTTTGGTTCTGTGTTTTTCTCTATGTACTATTTTTCCTATCTACTCTGTTTGACAAAAGTCTGCGACATGTCTGGGTCGGACATTGGACATACAAAAGCATCTTGCTGCACCCTTTCATACTTTTTGTCATATACTCTTCATTCGTTGTTGGCATGCCGCACCGGTTCCTGGGATGCTGAGGGATTGGTTGAGCGTTTTTCTATTTTCTCTTCTTTTTACATCTTTTTTCAAATCTGGGATTGCTCATTTGTCGATACGGGACTTCGGTTCTCCTTTCTTAAACTCTGATCTTGCTTTTTTACATTTTTCTTCTTCTTCTTCGAACATATGTCTTTTACATACAATTCTTTTCCCCCACAATTTCACCAGTGATCAGTATTTCTTCTGTTTCTTTTCTCTTGTTCTTTTCGCTGAGTGGAGACCCTGTTTCCCAGGGTGTGTCCAAACCGAACATAGGCATGAAAACCCCCCCGTACATAAAAAATCATTGGTGATACGATACCCATGAAAGCACTTAGAGGAAGCAACAATGTATATCACTGAGACCAAAAAAATTAAATTGCATAGTTCATATGTTATTTTCCCCTCTCAAACAGTAAATCTATTATAAAACCCTTGTATAATGAATGAATTATACGCCCACATCAAGCCTGATTGAACACAAACCCCGCATCGAAACCCCCACAGCCATTTCTTTTATTTTCTGTCCTCTTTTTCTCATGCAAAGAACGCAAGAACACAACATACGCATGAATACTGCATGTTGTCAAACAATGCGCAGGGCGGCAATCTCTACCCCTCGGCCCCCTGATGCTACACATCATGATAACACAACATAAAATGAATAACCAGCTACCCCTCCCCAGCCACATGTGTTCATTTCTGGCTGATTCAAACCCTGTTCTACAGAGTAGTTAATTCTTTTTCATTCTCTTCAGTTCTTCCTCACATATTTGATGAGAATTTGCTTTGTTGTCTTGTAAATACTACTGGGGTAAGACACTATGTAGAACACATGGTCTGTATACAATTTGGTAACAAGGGAGTATTTATTAATAATGTAGATGTATATTTTGAAAGTCACTAAAGACACTTTCTGAAGATGTTACATGTATCTAGATATCTGTAAGTTGGTTGATTTCTTTGATGATGAAACAGAGATAGTAAACTGCTTATTTTATCATGCATAAAGCAACTATATGAATAAATGCATATATATATTGGTGGCAAGCTATTCTCAGTCATTATTTTTTGTGTACAGATTCTCTGCTGATTTACAACACTTGCTTTTATAGATGAGTAGGTTAAATTCCCACAGACTGCAATTCTGAGTTTCACCGCCTAATTTCTGTAGCTTTCTTTAATGTCAACACCTTGTTATCTTTTGCTTTTGTCCTGTTCTTGTGGTTATTGCACTTTCATTACATGCAAGAGCAGGTATCATTTGTCCCAGTCAATCAACCCTAAGCTTCACCCTTGGAGCTGTGTCAGGTATATATGCTTCTATACTGTAATAATGCGCGGATCAGGACTATAAATTTAAAAGGTCGACAGGGAGGGGAAGTGACGGCGCGAGGTGAGACGCCCATAATTGCCCACGGCGGAATATTTGTAGTGGCTGCTTTATTGCGCCGCATTGATAGATTGATATTGACTGGGAACATGCGATTCCAGCAAGTTATTATTATTGAATTGCTGTTTGGTCGTTCATTGTTTCTGTTGAAAGGGGATGAAGAACCGTCCACGGGCGTCAGAAAGGGGGCAGAATAGCACGTGATGATATATTACATAATCTGCCAAGCGGCCCAATCGGGAACTCAGGGTTTAGGGTTCTGAGGCCGGGGCAGAGCCGCCATTCCCAAGCGAGAAAACCCACATTGAAAGTTCGTGGGCATCGACGACGACGACGACGACAACCTCTGTTCCCAACAATCACCGCCCAACGACGACCAGCAACCTGTCGACAAAATGGCCTCTCGCCCAACCGTCACCATCGCCAATGCCGAGGGCAAGCCCAGCGGTGCCACTCACCCTCTGCCCGCTGTTTTCGCGTCGCCAATCCGTCCCGACATTGTTCAGTAAGAACTCCCCGAGATGCTGAGGGAAACAAGAATGGCGAATTGGGAGAGAGAAAACTGATGATGAGATTAGGTCGGTGCACACTGGTATTGCGAAAAACAAGAGACAGCCATATGCCGTGAGCGAGAAGGCTGGTGAACAAACTTCTGCTGAGTCTTGGGGTACCGGTACGTGGAATCGAAAGACACTTTGAAAATTTAAGGCGCTGGACGATGTCGATGAGGAATTGGCGGGAGGAAACATAAGAGACTGATATGAAGATTTTTTACAGGCCGTGCTGTCGCTCGTATTCCCCGTGTCTCCGGAGGAGGAACCCACCGTGCTGGTCAAGCTGCATTCGGTAACCAATGTCGCGCTGGTCGTATGTTCGCTCCTACTAAGGTCTGGAGAAAATGGCACCAGAAGATCAACCTTGGACAGAAGTAAGTTTGGATTATGTTTTTTCTCTTTGAAAATCGAAGCTCCATTGACGGCTGGGGATCGAATCATAATGTCCAACCCCAGGAGTGCTAATGCTATTTTCCCAGGCGATTCGCTACCGCCTCTGCCTTGGCCGCTTCTTCCGTCCCTGCCCTTCTCTACGCCCGTGGACACCGCGTCTCCAACGTCCCCGAAGTTCCCCTTGTAGTTGAATCCAAGGCCTTCGAGAACGACGCCATCGTCAAGACCAAGGCTGCCATTGCCCTCCTCAAGAACCTCGGAGCCGGCCCAGATCTCGTCAAGGTCGAGGAATCTCGCAAGTTCCGTGCTGGAAAGGGAAAGATGCGTGGCCGGAGATACCGCCAACGCCGCGGACCTCTCGTTGTCTACAACCCAGACGTCGATGGAAAGGAGCTCATCAAGGCTTTCCGCAACATCCCCGGTGTTGAGACCTGCCCCGTCTTCGCTCTCAACCTCCTCCAATTGGCGCCCGGTGGACACCTTGGCCGCTTCATTGTCTGGACCTCCTCCGCCTTCGCCGCCCTCGACACCATCTACGGCTCCACCACTGCCCCATCTGCCCTGAAGAAGGACTTCCTCCTCCCCTCCAACCTCATCGCCAACGCTGACATCACCCGCCTCATCAACTCTTCCGAAGTCCAGTCCGCCCTCCGCGAGCCAAAGGGATACGCCAAGACCAAGCGATCCGGTGTCCAGAAGAAGAACCCTCTCCGCAACAGACAGGTCCTCCTCCGACTCAACCCATACGCTGCTGCTTACTCCAAGGAGAAGCTCGGCCAGAAGGGTCTCGAGGCTGGCAAGCCTGAGCGGGCTGGTGAGACGTTCCACAAGATTCTGGCTCAAGAGTAGGAATGATAGGGTCTCTTTGTTTCTTCGGTTCTTTTCATAAACAAAATAATGTTACAATTGTGTTTTTGACACTGGAGCGCGGTTTTTATGTGAGGGTGTTCATCTTTATATTTTACTTCTCTTTCTCTATGTTAGCATTGCTACACGAACGTAACCAGCAGAAATGGATGTGCTAGGTTTGTTTGGACCACAATCCCATGTCTCTGCTTGAATAACCCTCCCTCTCCTTGTTCAATTCACATAAACAGCTAAGTAAAAATGGTTGGAGCGTGCATAGACGTCATCAACGTTAAGAACCTCTACCGCGCTTATAGGTAAAAAAACGGAGTTTAGCTTCCATGCCAATGCCAACGCTAATATACATAGTATGTACATGGATAGGACGACGGCTGAAGTCGGGAGAAATAAGATTGATATTCAATGAAACGGCCCTAAATGGCAGGAGAAGAAGCGGAGATCGTGCGGTAAAGAATGTTAGTTTCACATGTGGCGAGTAGAATGTTTTTCGTATATCCCGTATCGTCTCCCAGAGGCTTGACCCAACGACTCTCTTCAGCAGCCAAATGATGATGGGAAATTGGGGATGTTTCCTTGTTCCCTCCTCTCCTCTCCTCCCCATACTCTCTCTTACTCCCACCATAACCGGCGATTCAATATTCAAATCCCCCCTCCACTCCGAGGACGGAACAGAAATATTTCCAGATCCCGCCCCCGATTCTGCACCCGAACAAAATCCAGTTTCCTCCAGCTCCCCTCCCAAGCCGGTGTCTGACCAGTGGCCAAACATGCCTTCAAAGCTCAGCCCTCATGAAACGGCGCTCAGACCCCGTAGTCCCACTTAGTCCCACGAACCGTTCCAACCACGGCTAAGGGAGTGATGCCGGATAAACGCTGGGGCCAGGCGTGTTTCTGTGTGGGAGCGAAATGATTGATCAAAATGCCCATTTCTCGTAAACCTGATTTGCGCGGGACAGAAGATTGGATCAAGCCAGAGAAGGGGGGGGGGTGCAAAGTGATGGTTCCCGGGACTTGTATCAAGGCAGGACTTTCGAAATGCAAGCTGCAGAGGAGGAAGAGACGGATGCTTTTTCTTTTCCCACCGGGGTTTGAGATTTCCAAAGGCCGTGGGTGGTCTTTCGCAGAGCTTGGAGGGTATAGAATAGGAATTGAAGTATTCATCTAGCGCTGAGGCTGGCAGTTAAGTTACGCCGTAGTTTAGCAAAAATCCTACCGCCATATCCAAATAGAGTAATTCTGGGCTTGCGCCCTCTTTACCCGTACGAGCGGACGGGGGAACTCGACGGGAGCACGGTTCCACAAAGATGCGGCGGTTGTATAGTACATGTACCTCTACATCGTCATGGCGGATGAAGATTGATATTCCGTGCATGTGTAGGTTGCCGTTCGGCAGGCTTCGTTTTTGGCGCTGCTTCAGAGAATCGAATGAGAAGGGATAGCTTCGGGAGATTTATCTGATATATCTTGTACATATATCCAGAGCTGTTGGTATCTGGACATCAAGGGGTCGTTGGGGCAATCGGTCATGTATGCGCAAAATATTGGGAGAACTTCGACAATAATCTTGTACATACATACTTCTCAAAAGCCGAAAAGCCTAGCGGATTGATCTATCCGTATTACATTATCCGGAAGCGCGGGATCCATGATGACAAACGCTGCTAGAGAGCACCGACGCCGCACTACTATGTACCGGGGAGATTTTGATAGATCAGAACTGCCCGGTAGATATAAGTTATGTATGGACTGTGTCAATATTGAAACAAGAAACAAATAGCATATCTCCAGAGAGAGCACGCTGTCCAATTATTAACCATGTTGAACCCTTCCTCGTGCTGCTGTGACACCTCGAGCCAGTTCGCTGGCACAAGGCTGAGCTGCATCTCAAAGGGCTCGAAACCACCTAAGTTAACTAGCCGGCGTTCTGTGACGCCCAAGCCTCTATAAACCGTCGACTTTGTCTGCGAGGAGCCGCATATCAAGCGCATGTCGCGGCAACGATACTCGAGCGGCCAGCATACGCATCCTTCATTTGGCTTCCTCGGATAGATATGTCTGTGCATGTACAAGTACGTGTCCGTCAGCATCAAGCCCCTCAATTTACTTGGGTTCTGCGGTATATTGACAAGGTGGGCCTCATGAAGTTGACATCCCGGCTACAGGACAGGCATCACCATGTCTCTCGCTTGCGATAAGCCGTATAATTAGGGTTCTCAGCCCCTGGACGCTGACACCCCACCGGGGCCGGCATTGATGGGCAATCATGGCCTGTCTTAACTGCCGGATAGCTCGCGTTTGGAATCATAGCGGCTTCATTAGCCTGCAGCTTGGGACTTGGAACTCATGCGCGGTTTTCGGTCCCTTCTTCGCCTTGCTCCTTGGCTGGCAAAGAGAGAGAGAGGGTTGGGCTGTGTATCCACCCCTAAATTGTGAGCCGCAGGCAGAAAAAGACGCTTGTTTGGAGCCGGTCCTTGACGCTAAGGAATATAGCCCTTAGCATCGCAGAGCGACCGCCGACCTTTTTTCTGATTATTATTTACCCTGCAGTGTGCACACTGTCTCGATTATCCGGGAGGCCCCAGGACCCCTCCTACGCTTCCCCACTCTCGTTAATTGGTCCAACCCGACAGGCATAAACTGAGAAGTGCCGGAGCCCAGCGCAAAACGATCCCTGGCTGAACTCTATCTCCGGCGCCAGGCTTTTCTGGGGCCCCATACCAGCGGCCAGTGCTTGGGCGGGCTACAAGGTTGTCGTTCGCTTGCTGAAATGTCCCGCGGCTGGGTTCATGGCGAAGTCGCTATCCGGGCCTTGGGTGAGCGAGCTGCTGCAGCATTTTCCATCTACCGACGCACTCAAAATACCCACGGTTGCTGACCGGGAGGGGACCGTCCTGCCGAAAACTGTAATATTTTCTCTTTTCCCCTTCATCTAATCATGACGGCGATCCACTTCAAGGGCGGGTTCAGTATCGTGGCCTAAAAGCCGATCGTGTGCCTTCATTTCTTCCGGCCCAGTTTGATTTATTTGAGGGGGACTGGTTCACGCTCGTTCTGGAGGCTGGCAGGCTGGCTTATCATTCGACACCTGCCCAAGGACCTCCCATGTTTATTTCTATCTCTTGAAAGTCGTCGCCCCAGAATAACTGGAGAGTGGGAAGGGGTTGAAGAAGCCACTGAAGTTTTCTGTTTCTGATTTTCTGACTTGGGCCGCTGGGACTAGATCTGTCTCTCATACTATTAAGTTGGATGGAAGCCGGAAACCCGCATCTCAACTGCCGGCAGCCGGCTGCAAATTTACAGGCCGAAGCATTTTTTATCTACCGATGCCCAGGATATAGATTCCAGGTATTCCGCATCGCAGTTTTGTATTTCAAAAGCCTAGAGGTATGTCTGGGTTGTATGTGGGGCCGTTCGGGCGCATGTTACCTTTGCCTGAAGACACCACCACGTCGCAAGAATCGCAAGCCAACCCAACACCATCAAAACGGTTGACCAACTATCAACTCCCTCCTCCCCGCAAAACTGGTTCCTGGGAATTTGCCCCCGACGACTCTCCGGCTCCGTTGGAACAGATGGAATCCCCAGTTTCGATGGCGGGCCAGACCTCCACCCAACATACCAGCAATCGGTATCCAGTGCAGGACCAGCTTCCGTCAGTCAGCCAGCTTCTTACGCCAGTATCGTATCCCGATACATCAAATTCACATCATTCTTTCATGAGTCGCAGAAACTCTCCGCCAAACAGTAGCACAACACACGACTACAAAATGGTTGACACCCCACCTGGTCATATACAGCCAAACAGCCATCCAAACCATGACACTGCTGCGCTCCCAAGACCGCCACCTACACTTGAGCCTGTTGAGTTTTCGTACGGAAAGGGACAGCATCTATCATATTCTCACCAGCAACTACCTCCAATTTCGCAAGTCGGGTTGGACGCGGCCAGCTTGCGGCGTGATCGTTTTGCCGAATACGCAAGGAACAGCGCTGAGGCTCCTCTGGCCCATCACCACCATAGCCAGCTTCCATATGTACGCGACCTCCCTAATTCTGAGGTTTCTACGGCCTCAGGTCCGTCTTCGTTATCTGGTGAGATTTCTTTCCGCTCAGGCTCACCACCTGGGCCAAATCAGCCGCGACTGGCTCATGTGGTAGAAGAGCGGTTTGTTGAGGGCGAGGGTATTTGTTACGTCTACTCTGATGGCACCCATTGCCCAAAGGAAATCGATGGGGAGCCCGTCAATGCCAATTGGGGGGTTACAAAAGCCGGCAAGCCACGAAAAAGGCTGGCGCAGGCATGCATTACCTGCAGAGATAAGAAAATCAAATGCATTCCCAATGTTCCCAAGTGTGACCAGTGTCAGAAATCAGGAAGGGAATGTAGATTTGAAAATGCGTGAGTTTTGAGAGGCCGCTCTTCACCTTCGACCGGTTTATGATGTCTAATAAAAGCCTTTTCTTCTAGACCTCGGGGAAACCAAATTGCAAAGCCCTCGCAGCAATCAACCGGCCACCACGTTCCATCAGCAATCTTGCATGATCAACCGTCTAGCTACTCGTCGAGTGGTTACTCAACTTCACGCGTGGGCACTGGAAGTCCGGTCCAGATAACACCTAGTTCTGTAACATCCGACCATCCAGGCGCAATGATGCACGAGCCTGGGGGAAGAAGCCCACAATTCAACAGGCCCTTGAAACGGAGAAGGCGAGCTTCGACGAACGCCATTGTCCACGAGAGGGATACCTTTAAACAGGACAAAGATAGGCCCACAGCTCCTAATCTATACCACGTGGACGATATCTTATCGGAGATGGCTGCGATGGACCTCCACGATCCGACCTTATCAGAATGGGAAACAGACCCCTACCAAACCCACCCCGAATCGACCATGCAGTATCTCAATATGTACTTCCATTATGTTAACGGCGCCACCTACTGTATATTCCCTCGAGAGCCATTCTTATGTTGGCTGAAGTTCTGTCAGAATAAAACCCTGGATGATAAAATGCTGCTGTATTCTATGCTTGCGATGGGGGCTATTTTTGGCAAGTCCAGGGAGCAAAGGGCTGACTCGATGAGGTTTGCGAGAATCGCAAGACACGCCGTGGAGAAAAGTCAAAATAGACCAACTTTACACTTAGCGCAAACTCGGATTATTCTTGGAATGTGGCATTTCACGATTGGCGCGTCAGCTACGGCTTCGGATTTTACCGGCTCTGCCATGCGCACTATATGTGGGCTGAAGCTCAACGTTGAACATGGGAGCTCACCAGAACGGGATGAGTTTTTTCAAGCTGAAACTATGCTTGAGTGCCAGAGGCGGACTTTCTGGGCTGCTTTCCTTATGGACGTTAGTCTTTCACATCCCAAAAGCTTTATTTCCCCGGCCCTTAGCTAACTGAGACCTTTATCTTACACAGAGACATGCCGGCCTCCCAGTGCATTCTCCAACAGTGCTCAAGCCACAAGACATTTTTCTGCGATTACCATTAAGAGCAGACTGGTACGAAAGTCAAAAATGGGCTAACATGCCCTACTTTGAAAACGGTATCATACCGGCAGACGCCTCGTCACCCGAAGAGAGAGCTGCGCTTGACCCAATGGCTTTCTTAGTCGAAGTATCTGCCATTTGGGGTGATGTGCTCGAACACATTTATCGCGCCACATATATCTCTCCAGCAAATTACGCCCAGCGTTACGAGGAATTCTACGATTCCACAGTGAAGCGCACTGATAAATGGCTCGCAAGCCTCCCGCAGTACTTCTCGTATAGCACACAAAATTTGGAACTGAGCGTCCAAGGCGGAAAGGCAGACGCCTTCGCAAGCGTACATATTCTCTACCATGCAACAATGATGAGACTAAACCGATACGTCCGCCACCAAGACTTACCGGAGCATATCGTCGAGCGGAACGTCATCCGTTCCCACCGCCACTCCATCGAGGTCCTCCGTATCGCACATGATCTTAGCCAACACCTAAACCCATCGGACGAGGACAACAGTCCGCTAAACACCCAGCCGCCTCCTCAAATCACCTTTTCCACCCCCCTTACGGGCAACGCCATATTATCAGCCACCGACGTTCTCTCCGCCTGCGGCTCCATCCGTGATCTGTCATATCACCTAGAACTTATAGAAGGTGGCGTAAATGTGATTTCTGAAGTGTCGCGGTTCTGGCACGGCTCGCGCGAGCAGCTGCGGGTAATAGAACGGCGTCTGGAACAGATCACAGATTCGATTCGTACACATAGCGGGCCGGGTGAGAAGCGTGGTTTCTTTGTCCAGGGGCAACCACTCGACCTCATTGTAATCGATAGGCTGATGCCTACTGAGGAGGGTATAGCTGCCGTTTCGCCCCCGACGCGAGTACAAGGCAAAACCAACCCGTATACTGCCACCGGGAGGGGAGATTTGGTCTATTGTCTCCCCCGAGAGGCATATTTCCGTGCGCTTGGCCTTGCTAGCATTTCTATGGAGAGGGGGGATGTGCTCTTGATTTCATGTGCGGATTAAACATGTTGTTGCGTTGAAGCAATGAAGTTTCAGTCTGATTCGTCTACTATACCCCCGTCGCATTTTTAATGATGGACATACCTTATTTTCCCATCCCGCCTGTTCCTTCATGAAGCTGCATGTCTATATATTTGGAGCTTGTTTTTAACCCTCGTATATTTTTTTGACAGTACAAACATACCCTACTGATTAAGGGAGACCTTTCCCTTCGCCGTCCCTCTCCCCCGTCTCTTTCAATGAACATTTTGATACACTTAAAACCCTAAGCATGCATCCATCGACCTTGAATGAATTTCTTTCTTCAAACCTTTGAATCATATTAATATGCACTAATTTCCCTGTACAATTTCTTCCAATATATACTATATCTGAGTTGTATATATATATATATATTTCAGCTCCATCTCGTTAATTGCTGTTCTCTTGCTACGGCCACCCCTTTTTGAGCTAGATGCAATTTGTGTATGTGTGTAGGCGCTTTTTCGTTTTTCTCTTTTTTTCGGGCGGATTATTTAAATTTATCTACGCATATACTCTTACATGCATTATAGAATTAGTCGCTTGCCTTTAAATTGCTACAGACATATCCAATTAGCCACGGCTGGCTACGATTGAATTTCCTCCCTCTTCTGTCTTCCTTTCTGAGCCACCCAGCCTTTTTCCACAAATTCTTTACTTTTCACTTAAAACGATATACCAAAACAGAGAATGTGCAAAACCCTTTCTTTTGTTGCACAATTGGTTGTAGGTTAAATGTTCATACAGTACGTGAAGGAGAGAAGAGCGAAAGATTTATTGGTAACCATAGGCAAGGTAGGGCAGCGAAGAAGCGGAGCTAGAATTAGGATATAATGATAATAATAATGACGATGATGAGGACAAAAAATGGAGAAGAAAACAACGAAGAAATATGTCGATATAGAAATGGGCCAGCCAACTTTGTAATCGTATGTTACCACTTTGTGACATTCTCCACACTGCGCCTCCATTCCATCTCCATTCGCACAAAGACAGACGTCAAGTAAATATCCTGCGTCAGGAAAAGAAGAATGTAGTGGGATAGGAGTCGTCAACAATGGTTTGTTTATCGTCGCATATAACTTGCAGCTAAAGAGCCCTCATACACCTCACGTAGGCCACCCAACGG
Organism: Blastomyces parvus; assembly: GCA_002572885.1. Taxonomy (NCBI): domain Eukaryota; kingdom Fungi; phylum Ascomycota; class Eurotiomycetes; order Onygenales; family Ajellomycetaceae; genus Blastomyces; species Blastomyces parvus. Next base: position 104,644 of record PDNC01000076.1, read on the forward strand.
GCGGACATATCGTCTCACCCAAACAATTTTACCCTCCATAGGATCCATGACAGTTGCAAAATGCGTCATCTCATTCGTAATTGGGTAGGTGCTGGTCCATTCTATGATCTCGGCTGATGAGGCGGTGACCTCTTGAATCTTGGAGGTAGCTTTATCGACTCCTTGCTGAGGTACGTAGTCTTGAGATGTGCTCGATGAGGTTGAGGATGGCATGGAAGGTTGTTGTTGTCGTTGTTGTCTGGCGTCTGCTCCGGAAGGGCGCGCGCGGTGAAGTGAGTCCTGCTCTTGTCTATCTGTGGCTGTCTGCAAGTGGCTGCTCTGTATTGACTTCTCCTTCATATCCCAGAAACCTTGCATGCACGTTCTTCGTTCGATGCTATCCTCTACCAATTCTTCTAGGCCAGCTAGCCGGAGGGTCTGAGGTTGTGGTGAAGCACGATTGGTGGTTCCTGTGGTTGGATTAATGGATTCGTCCCCTATGTCGTTGTTTGTAGCTACGATGAATGACGAGGAAGTGCGGGTAACGGCGGATCTATAGTCCTTTTCAAGGACAGTGGTAGATTTCCCGTCGCTGAAAATTATATACGCTGCAGTCGTGGGCGTCTGGGGTAGTTTGGCTGCGATGGCATCAAAAGATAAGTCATGATGAGCCGGTCGTCGTGCTCCTGTCCACAACTTGGTGAAAAAACCCGATTTCGTCGGAGCTGGTGGAAGAATACATTGTCGAAGCAAAGAGGATATAGAACGACGAATCCCTAATAAGACAAGAATATGGCTCGCATAAAATTGCACATTGCCAAAGCGCTTACTGGTATCATGATATGGCCTAAAATTTAACGAGACGCTAAGATTCTCTCTCACGCCCGTTAGGACTCCGACAAAGCCAACATAAGTAATGCTTCTCGCGAGGACCTGTTCAGTGTGAGGACTGCGGACAAATTCTAGCTGGACAATCAGCTGTCGTAGGCCATCCATGTCCCAGTCGAGGGTACGAAAATGTAACATTTTCGAATCTGCATTTTGTGAATCTTTGCATCTCGCGCCGCCGCTGGTGCATCCCATGAGTAGGTCGAGGAGCACATTAAGTGACACCAACAAATACAAAGGGATGTCAGTGGTCTGACTTATTCCCTTGATCTCCTCGGTTTCCTCGTGGGTATAGAGGCGCCGGAGCAGTAGCCGGGCAAGATGTTTCACCCATCTGATATTTACAGTAGGGAACATGGACTCGACGAGCTCGTCGAATAGACTGGTTAAAGACCTCATCCTTTCTCGATACACCCTGGCGACTTCGACATATCGTTGTGCAGGAGGGAGGGAAAGGTCGATTCTGTATACCGGAGGGATATCTCCATCATTATTATTATCAGTGCGTTTGGCGCGGTCGGTCATTGTATCTGCAGAGAATCAATACCCCGATAAACGCTGTTGTTAACTCTCAGTCTTCAGGATGATAGTAAGATTTGCTTCTCCAGTTTCTTTCAACTTGCTGCCTGGATGTTACTGGTTGGAGGTTTCATAGTTAGCCAGTAAACGAGCTTCTCTTTGCGCCACGAAGAATGATGTTCAGCACAGACACTCTCCGGGGTTTTTGACGCTGCAATGAGCATGGTAGTCATATCACATCGGATTGAACTTGAGAATAGGTTCAGTAAATGACATTCAACAACCTGAACAATGCGGATAACTATACCTGCAGGTGTATGGGAACCTCTCTCAAGGTCCTTCTGGCCGCTCACCAACTTTCAGTCCCAGGGCTCACTATGTATGCGGGGAATCTGGCATTCTGGTGGTATGTTATCAACAATGCAGCCTTTATGACAACTGAATTGCGTTAACAACAATATTATTAAAAGGCGTTTCTGGGGGCATTTAACTCTGGTGGGGTATTCGCCCACGTAGTTTGACGTCAAAGTAAGCTGGTCGCTAAATAGCCGCGTTGCGGCTTAAAACCCAGTGACCAGGGACATTTCTGACCACATCCCAGCCCGAACCAAGCGGATTCCATCCACGCAATGAATCGGAACAAACGACGACTTTCCTGGCCATCTTGATCGCAATAGATGGTTTTGTATACGAGGACAGCGCCATAGACAAGCCAGTCAGAGTGGCCTGAGAGAGGGACCGCAGTCAATGGCTCACCTGTCTTGACATCAGTTGCCAACATGCCGGAAGCCAACCAAGAAAGCGGGAGCGGCGATCGCTCCAGTGGATCAGAGAATGACTACGACCGATTGAAAGATTACCCAGACGACATTGACTATTATAGCCTGTTGGCGTTGGCCCGAGACCCTCCACCTACGGAGTCGCAAATACGCTCCGCCTACAGAACCTTGACCCTCAGTTTTCACCCGGACAAACAGCCCAAGGAGCTAAGAGAAGCTGCTACAGCGCATTATAATAGGATACGCGATGCATACGAGACTCTGATAGATCCTAAGAAACGAGCTGTATATGATATGCTTGGCAAAGAAGGAGTGCGGCACACATGGGCGGAAGGAGGGCTGATGGGTAGAAACGGATACGCTGAAAGACAACAAGTCGGAGTGAAGGCGATGGATGAAGCTGAATTCCGTCAATGGTTTTTGGCGGTCATGAGACGCAAGGAGAGGAAGTTCTTGAATGACCTAGTGGATGCTAATGTAGGTTGAATTGGTCCTTTGAGGGGAAAATAGAAACAGAAAAATCATGAGAGGATACTTTTGGGGAGCTTGCGCCTACATTAAATCACATTAAATCTCTCTATTGAGATATCTTATCTGTTTATTCCATGATCCCTGTTGTTTTCCAGTTTTAAGTACTGACATGATGCAAGGGTACTGTTCACATTTCGGTGGACGCGACATCTATGTTCGAGACCACGCCGGATGGAGATATCTCAATACGTTTACCTAGCTTAACGCCGTCGGGGTTTTTACTCGGATATTCTCTCCCCATACCGCTTCCTAATATACCTTGGTTTAGCGCATCGAAATCGGAGACAAATGGAACCGACGATGATGATACAGACAAACCATCCACAGCCCAGGAGACCTTTGAGCACCAAGCGCCTCAGACGACTAGATTACAGTTACAAGCTACGGTCAATGGTCGCTTTGGAAAACCAGTCCAAACTGTCAAAGTATTCGTTCCGTCTACGGGAGAAAAATTTGAGAGACAAGTAGGTTTTTGTGATGTTTTTACTTCTAGTTTTTCAGCACACCCACTAACGGTCATAGGTCCGACAACCTTTAACTATTCGTAACGCGAACGTCAATTTTGGAGCTACATTAACACATGTTATCAACAAAGACCCTCCCAAACGAGGTATCCTTAAAGGACCCCTATTATCCTTCCTCGGTGGGGCAGTAGTGAACGTCACTACCCTTATTATCCCGCAACCCCTTGTTCAAGCAAGTATCACCAAACCTGTAACTCTGGTGGAGGGCACTCAGCCATTTTCCATCACTGTGAAATCTTCATGCGTCTCCTCACCATTGCGATACCCTCCCGAGCTGAATTTATCGATCACACGTATGATAGGCACTGGAGGGGTAGTTACCGGTAACTGGTCATCCGGGCCGCTGTCATGGCCGGAATTCCTTCAGAATATGTTCATGGATGTTAGCAAACTCGACCCGTATGCAGAAGCCTTGAGGCCATATGCTTCGATGAGTGGCGTTTCGATCGGATACACAAGTTTACCGAGAATGCAGCTACCTACAGACGACCATGATGACGATCACGATATGGAAGATGACGATGCAGACATGTTTTCAGACCATGCCAATAACTCACCCAAACAGCTTGAGCAGCCGCCGAAACCCAACGAAATATGGGGCTTCAGCCTCGGTTCGTCGCCAGAAGGCATGAACTTAACCGTGCGATATGAGCGGACTATCTTTGCGCGAAAACCGGCGGAACCCCTGCGTTCCGAGTGGAGTGGCGAGGGCTATTATCCTAGCAAAAGCCGGAGTGGCAGCGGTGCCGTACGACTAGGAGTGCGCGCGGTGATAGACCCTAGCCTTAACTTGGGCTGGTCCGTTTATGGCTCGCGGAGAGTTGGTGAATTCACCCGTATGGGATTAACCATCTCCACAGTAGGGAACATGGGCCTTGGTTGTAGCATCTCATGGAGCAGATTGGGACAGACTTTCAAAATGCCTATAGCTTTATGCCCTGTGGACAAACTCACTGGTGACCTGTGCACGTTGGCGGTCATAGTGCCATTCACGGTCTATACAGCGATCGAATTTGGATATCTGCGTCCCAGAGCCCGGCGGAGAGAAAATCAGGAAATCGCAAGAATGCGGAAGCGACTTTCGAAACGGGTTGCCAAGCGGAAAGCTGAAAGTGCGCAGGCGATCTCTATGATGAGGGATCAGGTCCTGCGGAGGCAAGATCGGGAAGCCGATCGGGACGGGTTGGTCATCGTTCACGCCGAATATGGATGTCCGCCATCTCGTTCGTCGAAGAAGAACAAACAAAACGGGCACACTGTTGTCGATGACGACTACGCGGAGGGCATGATAGATGTCACGATTCCGGTCGCCGCGCTGGTTGATCAGGGACAGTTGAATATATCCCCTCGTGTCATTAAGGTCTGATTCCCCTACACCACACCCAAAATTCGCCCCAATAAAACACTAATATATTACCTTTTGCAGTCACAAATTCTCGGGTTCTATGATCCATTCCCACTCCGCCCGAAATTGCTGCGGGTGCGGTATCGTTTCGCTGGCACGGAGCATATGGCTGAAGCCTGGGACTCTGAAGGACTAACGTGCCCGATGAAGTCACACCTGCTGTGATTTCTTAAGCTTTCATCTGGTTAGTGCACCAGCAGACCGCCTAGCTAACTTGTCCCTCGTGCCATGTCTGCCCCGTTTTTGCTCTTTCCCTACCTGTTACGTCAAAGCTAACTGTTTCCGGCCTTTCTAGATGGGATGCCGAGTATGCACGGCCTGTTAAGTGACTTTTTGAAAACCTCTCTTTCGAGAGCGTGAACAAAAATTCTTATGGTAGCACCAGCCATGAGAGATCCTCCTCCTCCCGTTGTTAATGGCTATACTATATTTCTTGGATATAATCCAGCAGGACTGAGTTTCTGCGGGCCTCGCGCTCAATTTATTACCCTTCTTCTTTTTTCAAAAAAAATCTTATCGTTGACGGGGGACGATTTGAGATACATACATAAGCCAGCCTCGCTAGAAACATAAAATTTCCCCTCTTGCCAAGACGCTTCCAAATGCATTTGCATATATTATTTTCTTTGTCTCGAATTTGATTTTTCTTAAATTGCTCACACGACATCAGCCTAACGTCGGTTACTGGACCTTCTCTTTTATTTTCATTTTTTGAATATGTTTTGAATATTTCCCCCCCCTTCCTAGAGCTGTACATCAGAGGGAAGTTATGTACATGATTTGGATGTATTATTCACGACCCCCCCCCCCCCCCCTTCTTCCATTTTCTCTTTGCATATATTTCTTTGACAAGCAAAAAACGCCCCGTCCTTTTTTGCCTCCAGTTTACTCAAATTTGTCCGGTATGTGTGTACACATTCATGACAGATGCATTGTTGTATAAAGAAGAGGGAAAAAAAGAATATTTTCGAGATATCGCGCACCATAAGGTCGCCCCGCCCCAGTCAAAGTTTTCTTGTCGTCCCTAAAAGCAAGCCGAAACTGCAAGGATGGCTTTTCCGGTCTTTGTTGCCTCATTTTTCCTTATTTGATTTCCTGGGCTTCCGTCTCCTCCCATATCCCACCACTCGAGGCGGTAAAGCAACCCTTCTGTGCAGCCTTGGCTTTCCTCTGAACTTTTGTTTGACTTTTTTTTTTAAAAAAAAACGTGAAGGGTAAACAGGACGCATTAAGCCCAATGCAACCACACCCTCCTCCCGAAAAAACCGAGCATCCATGCAATGTCCAATACCCTTTCACCGTGAGCCTGTTGCCCCCGGTGGCCCCCTGTTGTTGGTTGTTGGTTGTTGGTTGTTGATGTTGGGTTGGTATATAGCTCATCCTGATAGGTTCCACAAGAGCACAGAGCAACAAACCCTTGGAAACAACAAACAACAGCAACAACGACGACGGCGATGACAATGACCAGCTGGAAACGACCAACAAAACCCGGATCAAACTCATACATCATACCGCCTTTTTGTGCGTCCAGAAAGGCATTATCATGATTACTACCTGGGATATGGCCGTGGAATGGGGCGGCGATTAAATGTAAATAACGGGTATGTTGGTCGATTAGCATATTCCGTTCTGCGTGGGCCACTCTTCCTCACCCCCTCCCCGCCTCCCGAGTGGCAAGATTGATTTTGAGTTGATGTATCAAAGCGAGAGTTGGAGGATAGAGGGCAAAAATAATGGGAAGAAGACAAAAAGAGAGAAGAGAAGCACGGCGGCATAATGGCAAAATCATAATGGGAGGCTGCAGGATGGCGATATCGGGCTATTCGTATATAATCTATAAGTTATATCTACAGAGCGATATACAATATACAATACCACTGCTGCAGGTCGCACACGAGATCCCTTTTGCTATCCTCATATCCATCCGAACATAGTGAATGAGGCCTGCTCGCTGTTACTCTTCACTCTAATTGTTTTATTCTCTCGAACAACACTTTTACTTCCATCCTATCCTCCACCGCTCCAATTTGCTTTCTCCCGTCTCCCGCCTCCTAGCCCACCTCTCTTCCTTACTCTTCTATATTCCATTTCCCTTTCAACTTGTTTTCCCCCTCTCCTCCCATCTACTACTGACTCACGGACAGACATACCACGCCAACATTCCCCCACATACATATACATAGTTCTACCCTCCCAGCCGCTTGCTCGATGATGTGTCTGTGGTGGGGCACGCCGTACAAGGCGTATGTGATCGAGGACGCGCCGAAGAAGAAGAAGAAGGACGAGGAGGGGGAGAATGAGAATGGCAACGTCCAGTTCATCATGGTCAATCCTGGGGATCAGTTTGTGCCTGTTGGCGCGGTAAGTGGATGGGATGGAATTGAATTGGATTATTTGGGCTTTTATTTAGCTTCCGCATGTTACGGTACATACATGTATATCATATGTGCGGCTGTGATATTGCGGTGTGTCTTGTCGTGTCGTCTTTTCTTTTTTCGCTCGTTCTTCTGCTTCTTCTCATCTTCTCATCTTTCTCTCGTCTCCCCTCTTTGGTGTGTCTATCTCACTCTATCTCTCACTCTCACTCTTCACCATTCACTTTTTGACTCATTCATCTCATCTCATCTCATCCCACTTCCCTGCCCTCACTTCTCCTGTCGTCTTCTCTTCCTTTCTTCCTCTCCCCTTTCTGCCCATCATCAGCCTTCTGCACCGTCTTTCATCGCTGTCTCCCTTCTCATCCCCTTCTACACGACGCTCCCTGGACAAACAACACACTGTACCACACCGTCCACAGTCCACCGTCATGGCGTTCTTCCTAGCCCCCGTCCAGCAGCAGCAGCAGCAACAGCAACATCCCCAGCCCACCGTCTTCCGGTATATCCCCATGCAGAACCCCGCCCATCCCCAACACGCCGCGCTGCAAGCCGCCAATCCCTTTCCCGGGCATATCGTCGAAAACCACAACCCGCCGCCTGCAAACAACAACGGCCCTGCAGCGCCCGCCCCGGCGGTTGGGCCCCATATCGCGCCAGTTACAACTGCTGCGGCGCCGAACCAGGCTGTCATGGTCGCTGTTGTTCCCCCCTTTCATTACCAGTCTCCTGTGTCTGCTGCTGCCCCATATTCGTATCCCTACTGTTATTATTATAACTATTATGGTTACTACTATTATTGATTGCTTTGCTTTCTAATGCCTTGTATGACATGGTTTGCTTTTTTTTTTATTCTTTCTTTCTCTTTTTTTGTTTGTGTTCATTCGGGCTTTCCATGTTTTCTTGTTTCCTTCTCTTTGGCAGACAAACACAGCGTATTCCCCTTTTTTGCCTCTCCTATTTATTCACATTTACATTTATGCCTTGCTCGCGCCCCCTGAAAACACAAACCACAAACATAAACACCCGCCCACACGCACACAAGCTAACCCATCTCCCCCCCAACCAGCATGGACAAATCGCCGTGGGCCAACAGCCACAGCAAGCCTTCGTAGCCCAGCCACAGGCCCAGAACTGGTTTGGTTGGGCTCCCGCCGCCGCTGTCCAGCAACAACAGCAGCCCCAGGCATTCTTCGCCCCGAATCCCCAGCAGCTCCACGCGCAGAACGTCGCCGCTGCACAGGGGAACGGTGCCAATGTCCCCCGCCAGCTGGTCCCATACAACCCACCCGCCGGGCAGGCTTTGTGGGTGCACAACCTCGATGGATCCTGGTCGTTGCGCACCGTCACGGATATCCATAACAAACTAAATGGCCAGTGGATTAATGGGAAGCAGGGCTATCCGTATTTTCAGGTTCAGGCTAAGCCTGGGTCTTAGACGGGACTGGAAGCTTATTCGTGTGTGGTATTTTGTTTCTTTTGTATATCCGGCCTTTGGGTTGGTATGCTCGATGATGGTTCTAGGTATGGATCTTTTCCAAGTTTTCGCTCCTAATCAGTCACCCTTTTTCTTTTTCTTTTTCTTTCTTTTCTCAGCATTTACATATACGTCTCCATCCGTTTTAAGATTTTAAACATCAAATTCTAACGCATCAAGCTTCCAGGCGGTCCCGTTGGCCTACCTTAGCAAACTTGTTCTTCGCTGGATACTCCATCCCATCCCGCCAAATGCTCCTCTACTTCGAATACAACAATGGGCATAATAAATGCCCATGAGCGGATGCCTCAAACGCAAGGGACCAGGGATAATTGCCAGGGATTTTAAATCTTGCACAACAACCACCACGAACCATCATTCAATTTCAAAAGACGAAAAAAATATCACCATCCATACATCAACCCCCGCCACGACCAACGTCACTTACCCAAGAAATATTAATGAAGTAACGAACGACTAAACGCATTCGATTCATTACATGCCTTGACTTTTTGCTTTTGCTTCCTCTTTCATCCTTTGACTCCACCCATCGTACACTCTACTCGATACTCGCGTCGACACTCGACACTCGACACTCTAAGGATCGAGCTACGAGAGGGAGTGCTGGGTAATAATGACTGTGAATAGTTTAGGGGCCAAAGGGTAACGCAAAAGAGAGAGGGGGTACAAGCATGATGGAACTAGAGTTACCGGAAGTGATTTGTATTTTTCTTTTCTCCTTTTTGTTCTCTGTTTACTACTATTCCATAGTACTTCCCCCTGCCTTTTATTTTTCTGCAAAGACCTGCCCGTTATTTCTCTCCCATTTCCTTTCCTGTATTTGCTTAGCTATTTTTGCCTTTTTTTTTTCAATGACTTTTGTTTTTCCAATTTCTATCACCTTGTGGTGAGCCACCTTTCCTGCTCTTCGTGTCCCCAGCTCAATCCACCTGAGAAGGGACATTACATCCAGCGCAAACAGAAGGGGAATATTGACAGCGACATGCAATAATACATACATTTCAACGAAGCACTGCAAGCAAAGGCGCAGAGGGGCGTTAGTTTAATTTTGTTTTTTAAGGCAAAGCGCACACCGTTTAGTTTTCGAGCACAGAGAGAGAGAAACAATGTTATTGCGATGAAGCGTTTATATATTTATTTCCTTTTTCGTGTAGATATTAATTGCCTAGGTATTTACTCTGTATGTAGCCTCATCTCCTCCTTTGGCATACTTTGCCGAAAGTTGGACTCCGGCGGCGACACCAGCGGTGACTTCAAGATACTCTTGACATGCCACGGTCACCAACACCTATTTTGTAGGCGATCTCGTCATTGCATCATACCCGGTAAATAAGGACTAATGGAACGGTGAGAAGAATGTCAAATCTCTAAAGACAACTAAAACCAGAACAGTTGGCAATTGAGATTTAATAATAATGTTCAAAGAGTGTGTGAATAGTCCAGAGAAGTTGACTTGAGCGCGGCAAGGCGGCTAATTTACCAGCTACGTCATACCGCGCTTATTTTGTGTTCACAGCTTAGTCATCTGGAATACGGTAGCCCGAACGGTCCAACTGCGTCAAAGCCATCTCGCCCTCAAACTTCAAGCATCAAAATCTTGAAGAACCCGCTCCGGACAACGAGCTCCCCCTTCTCTCCAACAGCTCTTATTCAGGTTATTACAACTCAAGCTGTTTACCATGGCGACATCGATTGCCCAGGGACTCTTCAAGTCCCTGCCAAAACCAAAATACACAGGCGAAGACGAAGAATTGCCGATCCATGCCCAGCCAAAAGGCCCGCGGATCGTAGGAGCTGATGCTATCAACGAGTCGCAAGTTGTTTTAAAGGTAAGTTTACATCTGCATTATGTTATTTATCTAAGGACGGCCGCTGATTTTCGCTATCCGTTTGTTGTGTATAGACAGCTGGCCCGCCTCCGTATGGCAAACGCTCAGGATGGCGACCTCGAAACCCCGAAGACTTTGCGGACGGTGGCGCGTTCCCAGAAATCCCAGTCGCTCAATACCCCCTCGACATGGGCCGGAAAGGCACTGCGTCAACATCGAATGCCTTAGCTGTTCAAGTCGATGCAGAAGGAAAAGTCAAGTACGATGCTATCGCGAAACATGGCCATGGCGAAAATCGGATTGTGCACGCCTCCTTTAAAGACCTAATACCACTCCGCCAACGCGTCGATATGGGCGAAATATCGCTAGATCGCCCATCACAGGAAGAGGTAGCGGAGCAGATGGAAAAAACCAAAGCCGCGCTGGCAAAATTGGTGACCGGGGCAGTTGCGGCGCAGAAGCCGAAAAACGTGAAGGGCGGGAAGCGGAACGAGCCCACGTTCGTGAGGTATACGCCTGCAAATCAGATGGGTGATACCAGCCAGAAGAATGATAGAATTATGAAGATTGTGGAGAGACAAGTCGATCCTATGGAACCGCCGAAATTCAAGCATAAGAAGATCCCTCGTGGCCCTCCCTCTCCGCCACCGCCGGTCATGCACTCGCCTCCCCGGAAACTCACTGCGGAAGACCAAGAAGCGTGGCGGATTCCGCCGCCTGTTTCAAACTGGAAGAACCCTAGAGGCTATACTGTTCCGCTGGATAAGCGATTAGCAGCCGATGGTCGGGGCCTACAGGATGTTTCTATCAATGACAAATTTGCCCAGTTTGCCGAAGCGCTCTTCACGGCTGACCGCCATGCTAGAGAGGAAGTGAAGCAGAGAGCGCAAATGCAGCAGAAATTAGCGGAGAAGGAGAAGGCACAGAAAGAAGAACATCTTCGTCAACTAGCTCAAAAGGCGCGCGAGGCACGGTCCACCGGTACAAGTCGCCAGGAATCGCGAGCTCGAACACGTTCACGATCTGGCAGCGGTAGCCGGAGTCCATCCCCATATTCGTCCCGTTCTGCCACACCGAGCGAAGATGAAGAAGCCGCCCGAGAACGCGAACGACGGCGTCGGCAACAAAGACAAGAGGATGAGCGCCAACTTCGCCAATCGCGTATGGGTACCGAGCGGCGGATCCAGATGATGGCGCGCGAACAAAACCGCGACATCTCCGAGAAGGTCGCACTCGGCCTTGCAAAGCCAACGCAGAGTAGAGAGACGATGTACGATTCCCGACTTTTCAACCAGTCGAGCGGATTCGATACTGGCTTTAATGAGGACCAGCCCTACGACAAACCCCTTTTCGCTGCGCAAGATGCCATTAATAGCATTTACCGTCCTCGGGCACAGGCAGATGATTTCGACGATGAGGAGGCGGCGGGGGCTGAGGTGAGTCGAATCGAGCGAAATAGCCGATTCGAAGTCCTGGGCCGCGCCAAGCAGGGCTTCAAAGGCGCGGCTGATGCAGAGGTAAGATGTGCAATCCTGTTCCGCTTTGGCTATATTAATTATTTTTTTTTCTTTCATATTTCCAATCCCTACATCCCCATATGGGACATTTTGGAACATGCCCACACCCAGTTACATGACTAACAAGATACCTTTTTCTCCGCTCCCACAGGCTCGAGATGGACCCGTTCAATTCGAAAAAGACACGTCAGACCCATTTGGCATCGACGGCATGATCGCTGAGGTTACGGGTGGCAGCGGACAGAAGAGATACGGCATTCAAGAAGCTGAAGGAGCCAAGGAGCGCGGATCGAAACGCGCCCGGGTGGACGATGATGACGACGATGATCATGATCGGGGGAGATAATAATGAAAGTCTCCAATTTACAGCAGCGCTCTTATATAACTCCCCACCACTTCTCTTTCACTAGGTTTTCACGGTACGGGGCACCTTGCCTGGTTCTCGGTGTACGATGATAGAAATCTGCTCATATCGCTGGCGTATACCTCCCCCTTTTGTGTCATTCGAGCTGCGAATTATTTTTGTCTGGGATTCCCTCTTCCTTCTTTTTTTAGCGCGTTTATGGAGTGGTTACAGACAATTTTATAGTCCTTCATCATTTTTTTTCTTTTTTCCGGTATTTATGTGCATGCGGACAGGGTGCTGCTTCATTATTAAAAAGCCATTTCTAATTCAAATTGTCTGGTCTCCTGGTTTCTAAGATTCCACTTCTGTTGCAAACAAGAATGATTTTTCGAATCCTTTATCTGCTCAATTTATACTATTTTATATTTTCCATTGGTTCCTCGAAACCAGTTTGATCATGGCTACGTAAAACTTTGCTGTTTATGCGATATATTCAAACTCCTGCATTGAAAATGAATCAAGTAAAAATGATCAGATCTCCACAAGAATGATGTTCATTATGCTCTATGTATGCTAACTTTTGCCATCTACTTCCTACATACGCCACAATATGTTGTAACTCCGGGTACATAAAAGGAAACTAAAGAACAACAAAAACACATCATCATGCGTATGCATACATGGTACAACATCCCAACATACATCACAAAAGACGTCAGGGGCTAGCACAAATATACATACCGACAAAATACTCAGTTTAATCCAGACCCATCCACTCCCCATCCCCATCACCAGCATCATCCATATCTTCATCGCCAGAAGCATCAGACGCCTTCCTCACCACAACCGCCTCATCCCCGGCACCCTTCTTCCCCACCTTCCCACTCAACACCGGCTTCGAAAGCAAATACTCCAACGCATACCCATTCCCTTCGACGAGCCGCTTGATCTCATCACGAATCCCGTCAACAACGCGACTCACGGCGCGCAACTCCGTCGCCAACTGGCCGCCATGGTCTTTGAAATAGCGGCCATGGATGCTCAGCAGCGCCTCGATCCAGCGCAGGTTGAACTCCAGATGTGGCGTCTCGTCGACGCAGTTGGCGACGAAGCGGAGCATGCGGGGCAGGTAGATTGTGGGTATGGAGGCGGTGATGAGGCGGATGTCTGCTGGTGGGATGGATTCGTAGACTTTGCGGATTAGGGGGGCTTCGTTGAGGCGGAAGGCCATGATGAGGGGTTTTAAGAAGGAGGTTTGGGGGCCTGGTGAGGAGGTGGTTAGAGCGGTAGAGGTGGTGGTATTGGAGGAGGAGGGGGTGGCTTTGGCTTCGGCGAGGGTATCGAGGATGCTGTCAGGTGTGATAGAGAGGTCGAGGTCAAAAGGGTCGAAGACGAAGGAGGTGTCCAAGCTGTAGACTAGCAGGCCTTCCGTAGACGAGGCGCAGAAGGACTGTCCGGTTGGCGAGAAGGCGACGGAGGTTACCCGCACTTCAGGCCGGGTGGTGCGTGCGCCTGCGTCACCACCACGACGGGCGCCGGGGAGACGTTTGTCGATGCGGTCCTCCAGATCTGACGCTTCACCCGCTTCGTCTATAAGGCCGCGCGGGCCGGCTTCAGTCATGTTTCGGCTGTTGAGGAATTCCTGCGTACCATCGAGAGAGGTGTTGATGGAGACGGTGAACTTTTTGCAGAGCGAGCCAGTGCTGACGTCGTAGAGGCAGATATATTTGCTGTTGCCCGCGGCGAGTAGACAGCTTCCGTCTGCTGAGTAGGTTATGGCGTTGTACGACTTGGTGCCGGCGGCGTTGGCGGCTGTTCGACGGTCTGATATTTTCCGGCCTCCTGATACATCGCGTCGACCATCTATTCCTCCCAGCTGCACAGCGTCTTCGACTGACCAGAAGCTCAACTGGCCATCAAGGGTGGAAGCAGCAATTTGTTTTCCGTCCGGTCGGAAGGCTACACTGAGCAAATCGGCTTGTAGCTCCAAGGGTTCGCTGGTCTGCGTGCGGCCAAAGATGCTCCATATTCGGATGGTGTGATCCCAGCTACCGCTCACCAGATGTGCGCCATCCGCAGCGAAGGATAGGGAGGACACTGGCCCTTGATGCCCAGCCAGTCGATCGAGAAGCTGGCCCGTTTGGACGGACCAAATGTGAACATCAAACGAGTCCAACGAGCCTGCACATACGACCTCTCCACTGGGATCTACTGCCAAGCAGGAGAATGCTAATCTCGAGGGCGCAGTAAATGTCCTGAAATTCCGATATCGAATGAGATCCCATGCTCTGATTGAACCATCCAACGATGCAGTAAATAAAACATTTCCCTTCTTTGAGAATTGGCAAGCCGTGACACCGCTAGTGTGCTCCGTAAACGTGACAATACAGAATCCGGAATTTGTATCCCAAACCTTGATCTTCCCGTCATCCGCCGCTGTTATTATTTTTTGCCCATCTGGAGAATATACAAGGGAATTCATAGAATCCAAATGGCCTTGCTGTTTCAGGATATAGGACTCAGACTGCCATTCCCACACGAGCAGCTGGCCAAGCTTCGAGGATCCAAATGCTATCCATTCGCCAGAGTTATTCATGGCCACAAAATCAATATTGCTCTGGGAGACACTAGTTACGGTTAGTAGGAATTTTGGTCATAAAAACGTCGAGAAAACGTAACATACCTCAGCATATGTATTTGAGAAAACTCTGGTAGTTCATAAAGCCCAAATAAACCATTGGAGAAACCAACGACGAGCAGATTAGAAGCCGCATGGTATGCCGCACATTTAACCTTCGCGTTGTTTTGCATGAAAAAATTCTTTTTGGTGATCCTCCAACGCATATCCGAGCTATCCTCCATTTCCTCAGGGTCATCAGACTTGCCGCCGTATTGCCATCGAAATAGTGCGCCATCCTTGCTCACAGTGTAGATCTAGACACAGAAAATGGCTCAGCTGTGGTTCATATATGTAGGTAGTTCCGATATCTCACTTACCGATTCTTGATCATCAGTAAACCAAGCGTTCAGCACAGCTTCACGGTGTCCAGCAAGGGTTGTTGGTTCAAACCCGTCCTCCGGATCCAAACTCCATATCCTTGCCGTTAAGTCTTTCGAGGCGCTCAGGAAGAATCTCGAATCGCTCGACCAGTGTATGTTCTGCACCACATCAAAATGACCCACATACTCCCTATGCAGGACGAATGGTGCGAATTCTAGCTCCCCATTGCCATCTGCACCAGGCGTGGAGGGTGTTTTCCAGACCTGAATTCGCCGCCCCACTCCAGCAGCAAAGTGGCGCCCGGAAGGTGAAAAGGCAAGTGCAGAGATTGTAGACTTAAACGAGAAATGGTGGATGGTTATTCGACGAAGGAAGTTGGTCAGGATGGCTTTTCCATGTTCGTCGACGGAGAGGAGGAGGTTGCCCTTGGGAGAAAGGGCAATTCGTGAGATATTGGTGCGATGGGCGAAAGGGAGGGTATATGATTTATTGCTGGTTTCAATTACAAAACGTTAACCCTTAATCCAATTTCTCCCACGCGTGGCTATGATATAACAGATACGAGGTTCCCATACTGCACAAGATCAAAAACCGTAACCCTATTGCCAACCGGAGAGAGCAAGCAAGTTCCGTCGGGGGTGAAGATGAGGTTCCCTTTGCGGTAAACGGTCCCCAGAAGGTTGGAGAACTGAGAAAAGCATTGTTATTGTTAGCTACAGCTAGCGGACATACAGTCAGAGCTCCTACATACCTTGAAATCCGTCTTCATCGTCCTCAGGTCGCGCAATCACCGTCGTCGCAATACTCGCTCGACCAGCATCGTCAAGAAATGCGGCCAAAAATTAATCTCGAAATGCAAACCGGATAAACTTTGCTGCGAGAGGCTGCCGCTAGCCGCATGCAGCCTAGCGCAATCTGGGGTGTTTACTCGCTTGGGAAATTCAGCTTTCAGGGGCAGCAGAAACAGGAACGCAACAACGACAACGACACTGCTACATCGCTCTTCTTCATCCGCGCTGCCATTCTCTGCCACCCGTGCTGTTCTGTCTGTCTGGCTGTTCTGTGACGAGCATTGTGTTTGTTGTTACCTGTTTGCAGTAGTTCAGCTTTTTTCTCCCTCCTAAACACCCAGCAGTTGACCCAGCAAGGCTCTCCTTAGCTATGGCTCCTCCAACTTCTGAGACGGCTTCTCCTATTGGAATTGCCAACGTGAGTTGTATCTGGTGCCCAATTAATTGATGCTTGTGAATCTGACGCTTTTATTGTGTATAGCTCCCAAATCAACGGTATGCATTGACTCGAACTAGGTCGTTTGGGGCTTGTGGGGAGGAGGATGCTAACATGAAACGCCAGGCACAAAATCGTCGCCAAACGGGGAGCTGCCTTTACTATTATGGTACAATTGAGCCCGCATTGTTCTACAGTTTCATCTTTGTTAACTTGCTATAGGTTGCTGGAGAGTCCGGATTGGGCAAAACCACATTCATCAATACCCTCTTCTCGACCACAATCAAGAACTATGCCGACCACAAGCGTCGACATGCCAAGCAGGTTGATAAGACCGTTGAGATTGAGATTACAAAGGCTGAGCTCGAAGAGAAGTTCTTCAAAGGTATTAAAATACAGCGCTTCACTGCTGTTTCGCGTATCCTTCGGCTAATCATCGATCATTCCAGTTCGCTTGACCGTTATTGATACCCCCGGCTTCGGCGATTATGTCAACAACCGTGACTCGTGGATGCCCATTATCGAGTTCCTCGATGACCAGCACGAATCTTACATGCTTCAGGAGCAACAGCCCCGTCGTGTCGACAAGATCGATCTCCGTGTCCACGCCTGCTTGTACTTCATCAGGCCAACTGGTCACACCCTGAAGCCCCTGGATATCGAGGTCATGAAGCGCCTGAGCTCTCGAGTCAATCTGATCCCAGTCGTTGCCAAAGCCGATACACTCAGCCCATCTGACCTTGCCCGCTTCAAGCAACGCGTAAGAGAGAAACCATCCCGCATATACTAGTTGAGCGAATAGTCGAAAGCTGATTTATTTTTCTCATCATAGATCCGCGCTGTTATCGAAGCCCAAGGCATTAAAATTTACCAGCCACCTGTTGAGGAGGACGATGAGCACGCCGCTCAGCATGCTCGCAGCCTAATGGCTGCCATGCCATTCTCCGTCATTGGGTCCGAGAAAGATGTCAAGACCGGCGATGGTCGCATTGTCAAGGGTCGCCAGTATGCCTGGGGTGTAGCTGAGGTTGAGAATGAGGAGCACTGCGATTTCAAAAAACTGCGCTCCATTCTGATCCGTACCCATATGCTTGATCTTATCCACACCACTGAAGAATCCCACTACGAGGCTTATCGCGCCCTGCAAATGGAGACGAGAAAATTCGGCGAGGCGCGTCCCAGAAAGCTCGACAACCCCAAGTTCAAGGAGGAAGAGGAGAACCTCAGAAAACGCTTCACCGAACAAGTCAAGATCGAGGAACAGAGGTTCAGACAGTGGGAGCAGAAGCTTATTTCCGAGAGAGATCGTCTCAACAAGGATTTGGAAAGCACTCATGCAGCGTATGTTTCATGCCTACCCCCGACTAACATGGTTACGACGTGCCAATGCTAACTTGGAACAGTATCAAACAACTCGAAGGGGAACTCGAACAGATGCAAGGCTCCGCTGTTCGCAGCCATGGTCGCCGTTAAGTGCTGGATGGGTGTATTGATGCTTGATGTTGTTTAGTTGTAGAGGGGTAGATGCTTCGTTCGAATACCATACGCGTTAAGTCTCCAGGCCTGGCTGGCGTGAGTCCAAAATTGCCGACCCGAACAATTCCCTTTTTATGCGGCGGGAAGGCGACTCGTTTGGGATTGATTACTTTTTGTCGAATCCCTTTCTTTTCCCGTTTTTTCTATTTCGTATTTCCCTTCTACTTGTCTTCCTTCTTTGACTGATACCTAGCGTATTCCCCCACCTCCAGGACCCGATAATATTCTCATTTGTTATATGTAGCGCGTTTTTTATTATATTTTTATTATTACATTTATTATTTGAAATATCCCACTTTAATTCTACAAGAGGTTTTCTTTTGCATGATTCTGTTTTGGAGATCGTAAAATAGTTTCCAAGTAAAATATTTAATCAATTCACAGGGTTGAGCGTATTTCCGTGGTTTCACATCCTTCGGTTCGCCCATCGATCGATGTCTGCTAAATAAATAAGCTCCAAGCAAGCTCTCAGGTTCTGCTCCGACCAACCAGCTCCAACTTCCACCTTCAAGCTTCAAGATGTAAGTAAATCACCGACCCGGCTACAACACCCCGCGATAAATACAGATGCCACCGACGCGGAAATTCCCAACTCAACGCCTCCATACAATAAAAACTCACAATGGTATTTATATAGATTCACTAACTATCTTCCACCCACCCCAACTCCCCTACCGTACCACTCACTTCACCCGGGCCGAAAGCTAACATCCCGCTTCTCAGCCCCGGTAAACGCAATCTGCTTCTCTAGCTCACCAGGGACATACATTTTAACGGGCTCCTCCGACCGCTCCGTCCATCTCTGCCGCGCCCTCCCAGAGTCCTCCACGACTGTCTCCGCCACAA
Source organism: Blastomyces parvus (assembly GCA_002572885.1). Lineage (NCBI taxonomy): Eukaryota > Fungi > Ascomycota > Eurotiomycetes > Onygenales > Ajellomycetaceae > Blastomyces > Blastomyces parvus. The sequence continues at coordinate 123,444 of PDNC01000076.1, forward strand.
CACCCATCACCACCACCCCGATCCAGCGGTATGCCAAGCATGGCTATTCCGTGCTCGACCTCGCGGTGACAGCGGATAATGCGCGGTTTGCGAGTGTAGGGGGTGATAAGCAGGTGTTCTTGTGGGATGTGGAGACGGGGACGACAGTGAGGAGGTGGAGTGGACATGATGCGCGGGTTGAAGCCGTGGAGTTTGGGGCGGAGGCGGATTCGATTGTTGCTAGTGGTAAGTACAGTGCTTGTTTGCATTTTGATTATGTACTGTTAACCGGATGGCTGGTTTGGCTTATTTGGTTCTTGTGTGTTTCTGGGGGGTGGGTTTGGTTTTACTTCTGTGAGCCTTGCCCGTTGCGCCGGGCTGGTGCAAGGACCAGATGCCTGGATATCTCTATCTGCTGTATGCGAAGCAAGGTCGGGTCAATATTGACATTCCCCGTGGTACTGTCGTAATGAGCTGCGCGCGATCTACACCTATCTATCACCTTCACTCCGCATCATCTGTTGGCCCCTCACGAAATAAAATGAAATGAAAAACTCCTCATCCCTTATTGGCAAGTTCTGTACTTTTAACGCGGCAACTCAATTCCACTAACCGCCCCAACCCGATCCATACAGGAAGCGCGGACAAAACCTTAAAACTCTGGGACACGCGCTCCCTAACCTCAAAACCCATCCAAACCCTCACGGAAGCCCGCGACACCATCTCCTCCCTGAGCATCCACACGCCCACCGCCAGCATAATATCTGGCAGCTACGACGGCCGGATCCGCAGCTACGATCTGCGCATGGGCATGGTGAATGTGGACGTTATGGGACATGAGGTGACGAGCGTGCGCTGCTCGGATGACGGCAATGTGGTGCTGGCGTCATGTCTTGATGGGTGGATTCGGATGGTTGATCGGACGGATGGGACCGTGTTGAAGGCGTTTGGGGGAAGGGGATCATATGCTGCGGCTGCGGCTGCGGCTTCAGGGCAGGCAGGGAGTGATTCTGCGGCGGCTACTACTGATAGGGATGAAACACCGCGATATGTCAATAGTTCGCTGCGGATTAGATCTTCGTTTGGGATGGGGGATAGTATTGTGTTTAGTGGTGGGGAGACGGATGAGAAGGAGAGTGCCTTGAATGTTGAAAGCCATGTGTTTGTGTGGGATGTGTTGACTGGGGATGTGATTACGAGGGTGGGTGCGGGTCAAGGGGTGAAAGCGGTTAGTTGTGTGGCATGGAATGAGAAAGGGGGTAAGTGGGCGGGAGGTTGTTCGGATGGTAAGTTGGTTCACTCCTGATCTCGATTTCCTTTGATATCTGGGAAAGTCTTTACGGATTTTTGAGGGAGGTGTTGTTCTATTTATATTTCTATTTACTTTCGCTTCCGCTAACATGATATTACCGAAATAGGAACTGTTCAAGTTTTCGGATGACTTCGGCATTTACTTTCGCCGCAGTCCTTGTTCACTCAGAGCACGAACTCATTACGATCTATATATATATATGCTACGTTGTCATGATCATTTTAATTCCCTCACCGTCCCAGGTGACGTCTATCCTCTTGTAATGTTAACACCGGGACTAGACCAAACGGGTCTTCTATTTTATATATCTGTTCGCCAATTATGGTTTTCAATTAACATCCAATCCCGTGAAACCTCACGCATATCCTGGTTGACTCGAAAGGAATATAACCGTATCCGGTGTTTTTCATCCAGGGAGGATAACTCATCTAAAATGTATCCCTCTCAATCCCAGCCCTATCCAACGGAAAGACAACTGAGGGATTCTACCCATCATTGACTCGCGCAACATTAACAAATTCAAAGTCAGCCAAGTACAGTACAATGGCGGCCTCGCACTTTCGTGCGAACTTGAGCCATATACCGAGACCTGGCAACAGAAAACCACTTGATTGCTATATCTCCTTCGATATGAACGTTACCAAATATCAAGGATTGATTATATACTGCTATCTCCAATATGGAGGTGTCAATTTTTGATTGCTCAGGCGGCTCACGCCGACCTCACCTCTGTTTGAAACATTTTCATTCTTAACATAACCACCTAACCAACGCTTTCCCCCCTCACGCAAACCGTGCTCTTTTAATCCTAAATATACATACTATATTTTTTTTGCCTTCGTTCCATCATCCATTCGTAAGAAAATATAGTAACGGCTTTTTATCGTATTTTGTGGTTTTTTTTGCCTTGCATTCGTTTTTTCGAGTCATGAAGCATTTCGTCAATCATGAATAACTGAGTAAATAAAATCAAACCCACCACCCCTAACTTTTTGTTTTGTTCTCTATCGCCTGATTTTTCCAATACCCATGGAATTAGGAAACACATCCCTCAAGACAAATACCCTTGGTTCCCTCTCTGGACAAAAGATCCGTACGAGCTCCAGTACTATAACCTCGAGAGCCCACTCTCCGCATCCAACGATGCCATTGCCCTCTCCAGCTCCTTTTCGCCGACAATGACGGTGCCAGCTCTCACCGTACTCAGGAAGCTGATATCGACTGCATCTGGATACAACGAGTCCGGGTCTGACGGAACTCTGTGCAGCTTGTCGTGGGTGCCCTGCATCTGCTCGCTTTTCCGCCTGCGTTTCCGCGACAAGGCCGACGATTGATTAATATCAAACTTAGTGATAGCAGAGCCATTCGTCGAGAGCTCCACGCTACTAACGTCGTCGTTGTCATTATCGTCATGATCATTGTCGCTCTCCCCGCTGGCATGGGTGGGCTCTGGACTTTGAGTCGCCGCCGCGAGCCGGCTGGCTACCCCACAGACGATGCCTGTAGCTTCTAGTGGAAGGTCGCGCAGGTCTAGCATTATAGGGACAAGGACGTTGTCCTGTGACACTAGTAGGAGATTATTATCGCTATCGCCGAGCGAGTAGCCATTGTGCTGGTTTGGGGAAACAAAGGAGATGGGGTCGAGAGAGAAGCGAGGCAGAAGCCGTTTTTCGAGCAATATGGAGGCGGCTGGGTCGGTGGCTGTTAAGGTTAGGGAGAGGAAGCGGGGTTTATCGAGAATTAGGGTTGTGACAAGGCTTGGGCGGAGGACTGAAGGGGAGCATGAGCGAGAAGATGATGAATATTGTGCTGCGCATTGGACGATGCGGAGGGATTTGTCGACGCGGGCGTGTATGTTATGTTTCCGTAATGAGGCAAACGTTCGGGTTTGTAGCTCTGATATCGAAGTTGGCGGAGGTGTTAAGGGTGGTGATCGTTGTGCTTCTAAGGATGGCGGGGAGCTGCGGTATTGTGGATTACTGCTACTGTTGACGAAAGCATCGGAGGAGACTTCGAAGTTGAACCCGCGATTCTCGAGAGCCTGCGTTACATGGCCGCGTGAACGGCGGGGGACGAGGATGTAATCAGAGAAATAAGTTGAGATGAAGAAAATGGATCTTATTCAATTTTCTACCCGTTAGTATCAGAGGTTATAGCGTCCCATATATTAGGTATGAACTTACACTCCCGCCATAGCAAGAGGACTGGTCAGTTCCAGAACTCTTTGGCCAGCATCTAACCCTTGCCCATCAACCTGCATGACGATGAAATCCTCTTTACTGATAGAGACTTGATGTGCCTTAGAAGGTTCATTTTTATTGAACTTTTCTGCCAATGGGCGAAAATATAGTTCTGCCAATTCCCTTGAGCAAACAATCGAACATTCGACTGGAGTGATGGAAATGTTAAGAAATGCCGGATGCGTAGGTTCCGATATGTTAAGATCTCTCAACTCTAGTTCGTCCGGATGTACATCTTCGATAGGAGGCACATCGTGGAAAATAAGCTGAAGTATTGGGTGTAGGAAGAAGGGATATAGGTCTAGGGGGATGTGGATGAGTGCGAGACAGTCATTCTGAATCCCGATTTCTAATGTCAGCAACGGTGGCCCTGCATATTCAATACCAAAGGCGGCACAGGCTAATTCCACGAATATAAAGCACATTCTGGCGCTCTAACGAACTCTAGGGCCCAGAAAATAAAATATGCCAGTCAAAAATTGGGGTTCCTCCTGCAAAGAGGGGGAGCGACAAGAGGGGATTGTGGGAGGTTATGGTTTTTCGGCATTGATGAGCGACTCACCAAGAACTGTACTTGGGCGGAGAAGAGAGGCATTGATTGGGACATGGTGGCTGCCACGTATCCAGTCCAATTGACTGATCCACTTGGGGGCAAGTATGCCAGAGGATGCGATCGAATGTAAAATTTGGCCTATGTATGATGTTCAAAGCTCCCGGGGGACATATTGCAATGCGGCGGAATTGCCAGCGTTTTAACCGAAACGAGAGAGATGTATTTGGTCCCACTCAGTTGAAAAGAAAGGTTGAAAGACCAACCGAAATTGATGTCCAGCTCGGAGTTGGATATCTAGCGATCAATTGAGTGGCTCTCGATTCGACAGAGCAAAGAGATAGAAGTTCGGTCCGAGATGTCGTGGCAGTCTCCAGATGCTCGCGGAAAGGGGCCAAACCGCAGACAACGAAGTGATAAACAATGATAACACCCAACAAATCCTAAGAACCGATAGGGATATCCTGGGGCTTTCGAAAAAGAAAAAGAAAAAAGACACAAACAGGGACCTTCCCGTTTTGTCGAACTTCTCTATCACAGCAATGACGAAATGCGGACAAGAGGATATCAGCTTAGCAGGCGCTTCCAACACAAATTCTAAAGGACTGAAACATTAACTGTATATAGCAGCAAAAGAGACAGTCACCAGGGTAAATATTTAAAGCAAATACTCAACCCCTATACGAAATTCAAGCAAATTAATCCAACTCAGTGAGGTATCTGGGAGACAGAAACGTACACTGAGTAGGGGGATGCATATAAAAAAAACAGAAGCAGGTATGCGACTGACAAAAAAATGTTAAGGGCCTCGGGAGTGGGAAAAGATGAGTCAAAGCAGTACAAGGAGAAGGAAAAAGTAGAGTATTTTCGAAATATAAAATGACAAATAGTGCAATCGTGCGCAAGAAGCTCGTCAACTGCTGCGATTGAGATCTTCAGAGCTGAAAAAACCGAACCCTTCTTGCGTGCTTCTTTTTGCCGCTGCGGATGTATCCAGGGATTATTTATCGCCAGGGCAGATTCTTTCCCCGAAGTTGAATTCACATCCACACGGGAACGAATAACAATTCCCAATTCCCAATTTCTTTTTCTTTTTCTTTTTCTTTTATTTACCCCTTCACTCTTCCGATGGCGGTTCCACCCGTCTGTCGTGCTCTTGTTCCTTTCTAATTTGAGAAAAAAACGTTTGGGCAAAACCTGTCACCAATGATCGAGCGATGTCGCCCACCACCACACCCTGGTCTGGGTTTAATTTTCCTTTAGTAAATGTCAAGAATCTGCAGGTAATCTTTTATCAGCTAGTTGTTTTTTTTTTTTTTTTTTTTTTTTTTTTTTTTTTTTTTCAATTTTTTTGCCAGCAAACTAGGCAATGGGAACGGTTGCACTGCGAGGGATCAGGAGGCTCTGCAAGGATTTTGCGCGACGGAAAATATCTCGCGCATGCTAGTGAAGGTTGGGAGAGTCCAGAGAGACAGAAGAAACGTAGAAGAGCCGAAAGCGACGAGATGAATTGATTGAGCACACTAAATAAGGGGGAGAAATGTTGGGAGTCGAATGCAGAGAACGAATCTCAAGAGCGGTTGTTGGCGTCGACCGAGACCCATAAAAAGGGATAAGTTATCACTTTTATTGCACGGGCGCAACATGCGAAGGCCATATGGATAGATGTACTCCCACTGTTGGTTGGACGGTAGAGTAATCCCCCCGAGTGTCGTATTTGGTGGACGGCAATAGAAGAAAAAGGAGTAACGTTTTCCTACATACGGAGCTGTCTGGGTTGACAACGGACGTCGATGTGGGTAAGAGGCTGCTCAAGTGGAGAGAGCGCGGAACGAACTGCTGCTCCTCTTCGTCATGATTGCAGCCAGATAAAACGAGATGATAGATAATTGATTAAGGTTAGTGTTCATGTGGCAATCTTATTATTCAACGAACTCTGTTTTCTTGCGGGTGATGATAGGTATTGTATTATTGATCAAGAAGGTTTTTCTGTTCGTCCGATCCTTTCACTTTCTCTCGTCACACAGCTTTGGCTCCAGCAACGTGGGAGGCAGTCAGAGGACAGAGTGGGGACGACAAGAAAGTCAAGCTACCCTGTAGTCATGAATGAGGCAGCTCTAAGCTATCTTGCAGCTAGTTATACTAACTAGTTAAGCCAGTTGGCAACTTAAACTGCGGAACGGAGAGATCTGGTGACAGCCAAAAAAGCACTGGGAGATCTCACCATGGAGCGACAACCCGTGGTTCAATGCGTCAAAGTTGGGTGTAAGGAGCTTCGGCTGCCCAGAGTTAAGCAATTATTTTTCCATAGTTACTAGTAAGATAGCTTCCTCTCTGTGGGCCAAACAAAGTTTCCAAGCTTTTTCAGTTGGTTAGCAGGGTACGTGCCCAAAAGAGCCCAGTCGGTTGCTCTCAATGAATTGGAGACCTTTCTTCCCCCTGGTTTCCGCGAGGGGAAAAACTCGATAGCATCTCGCGAACCAGGGCAAATAGAAACGTCGTTCCCGCTCTGAGCGCGCTGGACTGGGCATGTTGAGAGGGGTAAGCTGTTACTGGTCGTCTCATTGGGCGAATGCAGGGAATAACTCGCAGAAAGCAGAAGCACGCTGCTGTAGCGTGGAGCCCTGGTCTCCGTTTTCTTTGACTACCACAAAACAGCTCAGACGATCGTAGTCCGTTCCTAGGAATTTCTTCGGCGGAATTCGCAGAGAAGCGGGGAAATTGATAACGCAAACCTTTCCTTGTGCACAGAACTCCACAGAGATAGGCTGGTGTCTAGGATGGCGGACGGCGAGACGTGCAATTAAGAGAAAGATAACCTAATAAGCTAATTTAGTGGGTCAGCGCTAGTTAGTTAGCCATCAACAGGGGAGAGAGTAATAAGTTTCCATCAGACCCTGTTAACGCTAGCCTTCATTCTCTAGGGGTTGTTCGACCTGTCCAGGGCGGAGCAAAACAGATGCTTGATGCTTTGGTCCAGCGATTAAGGGGAGAGTACTGACAGGTAGGATGAGCAACGGAATCAATGGCGAGTGAGGATAGATGCTGGCTGCTGATGAATCAATGGACTGAATAGGGTGACTGCATATCAGGTTGTCTATCTTCATCTCAGGGACTTCGCGACAAGTTGTTGCTCAACGCTGACAACGTTGAGCCTCAATCCCCATCCGGCATTCCTTAGTAATGCATCACACTCCTTTTGCGGCTTTGTCTTCTACCCTACGACCATCCAATGATCAACAATTGCCTGTGTTGAGAACCCGTTCAGCCATGATATCACCCGTCATAGAAACTTTGTCAGATCGTGCTAAACAATGGGCTCTATGCAGCTCTCATATACCCGGGACCTCTAAACCAGGGACTTAATGGGATAGACCGACACCTTCCGCCATTAACCGTGCCATGCTTACTCACTCCCAGTAGTGAGTGTGTCACAGCATACAGAAAACCACACTGTACAGAAAATATTATCATTATCTTCATTCTTCATCTTCAAATAATCATTATTAATTACAATCATATCTAAATCTTCTAATTACACTGAGAAGCAGTTACAAAGAGCTGTTGACATATACAAAAATAATTCAAAATTAAAAATCATCTCTCTATCACAAGAATTCAAAGTCTTATATATCATCTTATATAAGAGAATCAATGAAAAGAAATTAAGAACTACAAGAATTTCACTCAATAGAGTGTTAAACAACAGTCAGAAGAAGATAATTAAGATATAGATTCATCAGTTGAATATTAATTTTTATCTATTCACTATTAAGTATATTGAAGCTACTGTGAATCACATATTGAGACAGTATTATACAGATTCAGAGACTGTATCTCTCACAGTAAATAAGATATAAATATATCAATTCATCAAACATCTGTCAGATTATAAACAGATTAAGTAAAAGTTTATAAATTTAAAATAGATGTCTTGTAAGAATATAAACTTCATTATCAACTGATTTAATTGATATGAAGCTATCTTCAATTAATATCATTTTTTTCACTGCAATATCTACAACTTTGATGAGATTGAATTTCAAGAAGAAGAAGAATATAAACAGTGAGTTATAACTGTCTTTAGAGATATGAATTCAGTCATACTGTAATTCAAAAATTACCTGAGCTGATGTAAGACTTTGTGTCTTACTCAGCTTCTTTATAGTATTCAATTATTACTATATATAATTACTAAATAATGAATCACTTCATACAAAAATCTTTGTAAAATTCTTATAGAATTTCTTTCATAGAAATAAAATTACAATCAGCTGTACTGAGATGTTATTTACTGAAATATTAGCAGCTTGAGTAAAAGTTGTCTCAGTTTCATTCATAATCACATTCTCTCTCATCAGATCTGACTACACTCATATGTCAGACATCTGTCATTGCATCTCTTTTCACTTAATTAATTAAATCAGATTAGTATGATATTCAGCTCAATCTTATATTCTTTATTATCTTCACTTCTTCTCTTCATTTTTCAACTATCTTCATCATTCTTGTTTTTCTCTCTCTGACTTATTCAATTAAATTAGATCTCTCTTCTCTCTGTATACTACTGTTTATATTCATTCAATTAAATCAATTATAGTGTTGAAAAAGCTTCATTCACACATATCAGATAATCATTTTTTGAATAGTAAGTTTTAAACTCATGACTTATAATATATAATCTTAATCTTATTTTAACACTGACTTTTGTTAATTTATCAGAATAATTTATCTCTTCTTCTACATCTTCTTATACACTGTCAGCTCTCACTCATCAATTCTGTGATTTATTTATATGTATTTCAGAATTTATTGACTAACTGCTAGATTTCTGAGCAGACTCTGTGTATATAGTATATACTGAGACTTTCACTGTTTCTCTCACTTTATTCATCATCTCTGCAACTATTCTCATTTCTGTTATTATTTTCATCACTGATTTTACATCTGACAGTATCAGATTATCTGAATATTTCTCTGTATTGAAATTTAATCTGATGATAGATAAATTTACTGCATTCATTATAATAGAAAATGATTTCAATCATATCTTTTCAGAATCTCTTATATCAGATGTCACTCTGTATAAGTCTACTCTTTTCTCTCACTTTTCTTCACTCACTCTCTTTATTATCTCTATATCTATTTTATCTGATGTTATCAATTTTACTGATTTCAACACATATCAGCTGTTTATAATCAAAGTCTTATACAATATTATAAAGTACAGTTCTAACACAGTAGTGAAGACAGATATCTGTAAAAATTATTTAACTATTTAAGTATATACTCAGCATCTCTCAGTTACAGATTTAAGAGAGCTCTATCTATATACAGTATATAAGTTTTTTATTATATATTTTATTTTTCTTACATTTACTCTTTATTTCAGAATCTGATATCAAAAATATCAAAGTTTGAGAGATAATTGTATTTCATAGAGATGAGAGAAAGTTTACAGTAGTACAGTTTATAATTATTTCTCTGCACTTCACAGTCTGAGAAGCTGTGTTATAAATTATACTGTGTTCACTCATCTGATATCTGTTCTCTGATTTGATTATTTTAATAAAGAAGCTTCATATACATAGTTATAAAAATAATGATATCATCATTCTTCAGACTCACAGTCTCAAGCTCTCTGAGATATATACACAGTGTCATTGCAGAAACAGTTCTTTTATTATTTATATTCTTATATTTACTGATGATTCTGATATCTCACATGTATACTGTAATTATATATACAATTTTAAGAGAAATGATTATTCATTTGATACAGGTTTATTCATCATCTTTCTTTTACTTTCAGTTTATACTAACTTTTTTATAGAACTTGATGAGAAGTCTGCTGTACTATTCATGATCATCTCTCATCTTATCATATCTCACTACTGTCTCTTCATCTTCAGTCATACTATTATCTCACTCACATTCATTATCTCACTCTCTGCTGTAATCAGTGCTTCTGTAAGTAATCAGTTTATATCAGAGATATATACTCATATATTCATCAGAATTTTCTGTGAACTTAATATACATAATTTAAATGTGATTCATCAGGCTTATAATGAGACATATATGTGTCTGACTGCACTGAAGATGTAGATTGACACTCTGCAGATTCTCAACTCTTCTGTCAATTTATAAGCTTATCATCTCACTTATCACACATTATTTTCTCTCTCTCACATCAGTATATGCTGATGCAATAAATCTGTTTTTTTATTAAAAAAATAAGAAAAATAAGAAATGATGTTTGATTTTAAAAATAGAAAAATAGAATAGATTTTTAGAAATGAGAGATATAAAATGAAGATTACAAAATAGTGTTTTGATTTGATTTTATTTATTAGTTTTTAGACTCTTATTCTTTCACTGATTCTTCTGATCAGTATTGAATTAAATAATTTTTCAGAGTCTTCTTTTTTTCTCACTCTTCTTAATTACTAACTGCTTTTATACACAGCAATTTATAGATTGTTGTTTATATGAGTTAGTTTCAGCAGCTTTACTCTATCTTTTTAAAGTGATATCATCTCACACATTATACTGTTTCTTCTCATCACTTAGATTATCACTATAAACAGTTCATTAAAATTGATCTCATCAGATTTCTGAGTATTCTCAGATATTCAAATTGCTTAATCTCATATATCTGTGAATATTTCTGATATTTTATTCTTCAATATCTCTGTGAATGAGCTGATGTAAACAGTTGAATTCAGATCTGAATCTCTTCATCATTGACAGCTAGTTTCATATATTATTCTGCTGTCTTGAGATCACTCATTACTGTATTATATATATTGTCTACAGCACAGTATTATACAGTCAGCTACAGTCTCATCACTCACTGAAGTATAATATTTATCAGAGCTTTTCATGATCTCTCATTTTTTTCTAATCATTGTCAAAAGATCAGAGTAAGTGAGTTCATCTATTTTATAAGTATCAATAATTTCTCTAACTTCTCAGAGTCTCTTAATTGTTAATTTCTTTTTCTTCAATACTGATGATAGTGTAGCAGATAATCAGAGTTTACTAGAGTCTTCTACTTTTATCTCTATAAGATATAAGCTGTTGATTAAGTTTTATAAAACTCATCTCTCTGACTCTTCTAATATATACATTTCTAGAGAGTGTGATTTGATGATTTTATACAGTTTAAATTATCTAGATTGAAACTTTTCAGATTCTTCATTTCATATAAGAACTCAGATTTCAATCTTGAGACTCATTTCTTTCACTAGTGAGTCTCAAATTCTTTTTAATTGAATTGCAAAGTTCAGAAGCAGTTTGTTAGCTTTTGTATATATATAATTAATTTCTTTTAGTCATGACTTCATATCTGCAACTGCTGCATTCTCTCTCACTTACTCAGATACATTCTCTGAGATGTGTGAGTGCAATTCATATAGTAAGTAAAAGAATAAATACTTGAAGACAGTATACTGTTGTATCTGTGTTATGAGTAAGACTTGTTTAAAATATTCATTTTATAATTTTATCAGTTTATTTAATAGATATTTTATCAGCATACTCTCTAAGATTTTATTCAAGTATTTCATCTTATCATTTATACAGAGATGATATAGTATTATTATATAATACTTTATCTATAATTATTGTATAAAATATCATATTATATCACTCATCAGATTGAGTTCATTATTTGACAGTATTTTATATAATATTCTGTAATTAATATATATTTTATTATACAGAAATTTCATAATTATCTCTTCAGTAATCTTCAGAACTGTGATTACTATGAGTCAGTCTGTGATATAATTAATTACAGTAATAATTCATCAGTTCTCATTCAGTATTTAAAATAGTATATCAATTAAATTCACACTTCATTATTTAAACAGTCTAATTATACTTTTCATCTGATGTTGTATCTCTTCATATTTCAGATTTTTTTTGAATTCTTTTATAACTTAACAGTTCAGACACTGTTGAGTGTATAATTGAATATTCTCAGCTATACTCAGTCAGTACACTTTTATTTCTAGTACACTCAATAGTTCTGAGCTTTCTAGATATCTGAATTCTCTGTGTATTCAGACTATTAGATCTCTTCTGAATAGTCACTTCAAGTACAGAGTTTTCACATATCTCAGATTATAGTAGAGCACAACATTGTTCTTCAGTTTTCTGAGTTTGAATTTAAGAAATATTTCTTCAATTATCTTCATCAACTGTTTATCATTCAATATTTTTCTATCTCTTAAGTGTACTATCATGACTTTTAATTATATTACTTTCTTACACTCTTATAATACTGATAGTACAAATATCTCTTAAGCTTGATTTACTGAACTCTCTCTTATAAAGTCAGATCTATAACTGATTATATTCAGTACTACAGCTTTCAAATTCTTTCAGTATTTAATATTTAGATTGTACATCTGAAATTCAGAAATTCATTATATCAGATACTTTGAGAGCTTGATTATTATCTATAGATAGATAAAACTCTCATGATCAGTTATAACTGTTATCATATATCTATTATTAATATATCAGTCTCATAACATCAGAGTGTGCTTGATGATAAGTAACTTCTTCTCATGTATAGAGTAGTTGAGTTCTGCTTCTGACAGCTTTCACTCATTGTATATCACTGAGTATAGCTTACTGTCTTCATCTATCTATAGAAGTACACACTCTATCACTCACTCTGAGATATCTATTTCTATGAAGAAGAGTTTATTACAATCAGATTATATTAGTACTGAGAATATTATCACATATTTATAAAGTATCAGAAAGACTTCTTTGTATGATATATTTCAGATTATTGAGTGAAACTTTTTCTTATACAGATTTATATTCATTTTCTTAAGAAGATCTGACAGCAGTGCTGTGATTTATATAAAGTCTCTGATAAATCTTCAGTAATATAAGACTAGTTTGAGAAACTGATATATATAATGTATATTTCTTAGTTATGATCAGTTTATAATAGTATTCAGTTTCTTCAGAATTGAGTGTATATTATTATCTCTCACTATATATTCAATGAACTTCAACTCTTTCATTTCAAATACACACTTAATTAATTTTATATAAAGCTTGTGTTCAGCTAGTGTTATCAGCACTTCATCAAGATATTTCAGATACTCTTTGTATAAGTTTGAGAATATAAGAATATCATTCAGATATATCAGACAGAATATTTCATTCTATTTATAAAGAATCATATTCATCATCATCTAAAATATTATCAGTATATTTATAAGTTTAAACAGTATTATAAAAAACTCAAACTTCTCTCACTACATGTTGAAAGCAGTTTTCAGAATTACTAGTTCATTTACATGAATCTATCAGTAGCTGAAAAGTAAGTCAATTTTCAATAGATATCATGTATTTTTCACTGTATTCAGTTATTACTGAATTCATGACAGCAGATAACTATTCTTGAGAGTTAGTTTATTGAGTGTATGATAGTCAATGTACATACATCATTCTTCATCAGACTTCTTTATAAATAGTACTGAAAACTCTCAAGTGCTAGAAGAGAGTTGTATTAGATCTCATTTCAGAAGATCTGTAATCTGCTGTTTCTACTCTTTTAAGTGTATTTATAATAGTGAGTACATGTTCTGATTAACTGTCTTCACATTTTCTATGTCTATTTCATACACAAACTCTTGTTCAGATGTGTGAGGGTAGGTTCAACAGTGTGAAGAACTAATAGAAACTATGCCTGAAAAGGATAAGAAGAAGCTATCAGCATTGTATTGCAGTTAGATCTGAATATATCAGAGCTAATCACTGAAGAAAGAAAGAGAAAAGACTTTCCCCCATCTTCTTCAGCGTAGATATATATATACGTGGCGTAGAGCACCCGGGTGGTTAAGTTCCCGTG